>JAZGTI010007895.1:5646-20944 GCA_036877585.1 Botia kubotai
TCCCATTGAAGATTGTGGTTTTAGTGTTAAACATAAATCTAATTAGAACGGAATGCTCATTTCTGTGAAGGCCGTCTCGTGTCATGTGGGGTGAGACAGACTGAAGGGTCATTAAGGTCTGTTTGGTGGAAATGCCACAACATCTCTCGGTTGTGGGGCAGAATGTCAATTGTTCCTTCTTTGCTTTAATTGGCTACAGGTGAATCTGCGGCTGATTCTTGTGAGTGGGAAGACGCAGGATTTCATCTTCTCTCCTAATGACTCCGCTACAGACGTCGCCCGACACGTCTTTGAAAACTGGCCAGCGGGTACGTACAAAAGCTCGTGCTGCGTTATGTTTGTGTCAGTAGCAGAATAGAATCTGTAATAGACATATTAGCAACACCAGTCTTCCGCTGTTTATCGTGAAAGCCCAAGAATTGTTGGGTCTTTTTTGCATGTTCGGCCCGTTAAATTGTCCTTT
Organism: Botia kubotai; assembly: GCA_036877585.1. Classification (NCBI taxonomy): domain Eukaryota; kingdom Metazoa; phylum Chordata; class Actinopteri; order Cypriniformes; family Botiidae; genus Botia; species Botia kubotai. Next base: position 6,110 of record JAZGTI010007895.1, read on the forward strand.
TTACTTTGATTGTATTTACCTTTTTTATAACTAAAAAAAAATTACATATGCGAACGGATTAGTGTCCTCTGGACGGTTTTTAAAAGCTTTGCTGTTGTAACAGTTTTTGATAATATTTCCCAGTTGTTGCTTTTCATGTATCATGTGACTGGATGTCTTTGTGTCAGATAAGTAGATGGTGATCAGAGTCAATAAAAAAAAAATAATATGAAGTCCTAAAATATTAAAGGTAAATATTCAGAATTTTGTGAGCACTGTTTCTTTAAATAGTCAGTCTTCTAGCAATAGGAGTAAAATGATTTTTGATGCAGGTTGGGAGGAGGAGCGTGTGAGCAGCCCCAGCATCCTCAGGCTGATCTTCCAGGGTCGTTTCCTTCATGGAAATGTCACACTAGAAGGTGAGAACTCCATGTCTGTTACGCTAAACATGTTTTCACCGTCTCGTCTAATCACTATCATACACAATTCTAAACCAAGTTTTACGTGAATTCGTCACACATAGAGCCTGATACACCGTACGGCATGTAGTGAAATGCTTTGAACGACTGTCTTCTCATGGATTGCAATAGAAAAGTACATACTTTGAAAAAAGGGATTTAGGATTAAGAAAATAAAGATTAAAGAATAATAATATGTGATATGGAAAATAAAACAATACAATAACATTTGTAGAATAAAGAGAACATGAAATGTATTCATAAAAATGTATATCAAATATGAATATCTGTGCATTAAATTTTTTATATGAACATCCATGCACATGAAATTATGAACAAAAATGAATAGATAGGCATATGAAACACAATGGATAGATAGATGGTAGCAGCAACATACATTGAAAAGGTAAAATGATAGCAAGCTAGGCTCTAATGCTGACCTGCTGCAGACTGACGTTTTAAATGGAGTTACAGTTGTATAAAAGAAGCTGTTAGAAGCTGTGATTTCACTTCATATACGTTCTGTGCAGATAATCAGTGTTCGCCTTTTTATTCATTAGCTCTGAAGTTGCCCCCTGGTCGAACAACTGTCATGCACTTGGTTGCCAGAGAAACGCTGCCAGAGCCTAATTCTCACGGTAAGGGCTGATGTGTTTTTCCAAAACATAGCTGAATGTCATTGAGTTTCCCGCCACGATCTTTTAGTTTTGAGGGACGAGGGCATAACGGTTATTGAAGGACTCCTGCCAGGTAACAACTGGCTCCAGAAGGCTTAATCCTTCAGCCTGATTGCTGGAATTATTGTAATGCGTGACACGCACAGTCGCAATAGAGGCCTGGCACAGCGCTTCATTCAGCCACACGAAATTCAGTCAAAACAATGATATTACGTGTCTGTAATTTACCTTTGTACTTCATGTTTGACAATTATGTTTATATTATTGGAACAAGCCGCAAGTTCACAGTGAAAGTCACGACATTAAACTACTTCACAATACAAATTTATTTCTAAAGTGAATTTTTAAACAACTAATACCGTCCAGTGTTTTTACAAGCGATGCGTTTTTTGATAACTTATCCGTGCAGAAAAAACAGTTTGTCTCTGTAATCTTTGATCAAAATGACATTTTGCCAGTGGCCAGCTTTCCTGTAGCTCAGTGGTTAGAGCATGGCGTTAACAACGCCAAGGTCATGGGTTCGATCCCAGGGATTGCACATACTCAATGTATAGTGATCAATGACTATAATGCAATGTAAGTCGCTTTGGATAAAAGCGTCTGCCAAATGCCTAAATGTAAAATGTAAATGTAAATGTATGTTTAAAACCATTGGTTAAATAGTCATTTAAACAAAGTAGTAATTTAATGCCAGTTCATGTAATAAAATTGACTGTTGGGGTAAGTTGTGTAGGTAAACTTGACCTGTTCACTGTTTTAAAGGTTGTTTTAGATGAGTGAAGTTTTAATATGGATTATTAGGTGTCACTCAGTATTTTTGTCACCTCCTCTCTTAGGCCAGAGAAACAGGGAGAAGACTACAGAAAGCAGCTGCTGTCTGCTGCTGTAAAACAGAGAAAAATCTTCCCCACCTCCTTCTCCTCCCTCCTCCTGCTTCTCCTCCTTCCTTCTCCTGTCTGCTCACCAACTCATGGTGCATTGTGGATGATCACAGAAGAGCTCCAGGCAGAGCATGTCTAGGTTTTCACTCAGTGTTTTTGCTTTGTATAGTGGCTGGGGACTCTTTCGTGCCAAGCTTATCAAACCTGATCATGTTTGCCTTTGGTTGGTTTTCTTGTTTTCATTGTTTGTTGCCAAACTTACTTTTTGCTTAGAAAAACATGGCCGTTTGTGTACAGGCCTGCTCTGAAAATATTAAACTGTGGAAATATTAAATGCCCGAATCGGTGAATGGAAACTATGTCAACAGACTTGTGAGCAGGTTTCTGGCATCACACGTGTGACTTGTACGAGGCTTAACATGCGTCATGCGCCTCTCAGACTTTTGAATGGCACTTAACACAGATCCTTATCTGAAGTCTATGTGTATATTATAGTCTTAATCCTCCCGGCCTGCCTCAGACAGAAGGAGCTTTCAGTGAGGTGTGATAAGTGAGAACTCCAGTTTGAAGCTCGGCCTGTTGTGGTGTGCAGAGGGGACTTTTCGCACCAGTGGATTTGACTCTGTTTGCCATTGCCACCCACTTGTATGCCTTCGTCATAGGACCAATCGAGAGTGGATTTCAGTCGTCGGACTCTCTTATTGACAAATTATGTCCACCTGTGCATGACCCTAGTCTTGTGTTTCCTGGGTGAGTACCTGCCTTTTCAGAAAACGATTCACTCTGTCTACTTGAATAGAATGTTTGTTTTGTTTTTTGCCTCGCCTCCACTGAGGAAGCATGAGGGAAGGCTGGGGAATTGTGCTTGATGTTAAGTGACAGACTCTTCTCGCCCAGTCCGGAAGTCATCTTTTTCCACAGTCATCCAGGCACACATCAGAGCAAAAGTTTGGTCTAAGTGCTCAGGTAACATGCGTCCTGAGGGACGGTCACTGCCGTCAGATGCACAGAATAAGGGAATTCTCAAAGGCTTCTTTCCAAAGTCTGAAAGCCTCCATTATAAGTGCTGTGGATTCATGGACCATCTGCTATGTTGCGGTGAAGATGTGTATTAAGGAAGACCACACCTTATGGTTCCCCACTGGGCCAGAAGAAAAAAAAATTGTTTTGTTTCCTAATGTTTGTAAGTCTGTTTTGTTTGCCTTTTGATTGTGGAAAATTTAATATTATTAATAATGGTGTTCCATAAGGTCTTTTTATCTTGTCAGGATATGGTTGAGATTTTATTGGCACACATCAAATGACTGATGCGTGTGTGCGTGTGCGTGCGTGCGTGCGTGCGTGCGTGCGTGCGTGCGTGCGTGCGTGCGTGCGTGCGTGCGTGTGTGTGTGTGTGTGTGTGCGTGTGTGTGAGAGTGAGGGGTGGGATTGTTTTGAGATGGATGATTCAGTTGTGAAAGTGTCCACAGAAACTTCTTTTGAATGGCCAATTTACTGCAAGAGTGTTAATCATTGTCTGCTTTAATAATTAGCTACAAATTATTACATGTAAAAAAACACCATAAATCTTGTATTATAAATTAATAAAAAATTTCAAATAATAGTCTGATGGCCCTGGTGATGTTTAGATTTTAGGTTCTGTGACTGTTCACCTAGCAACTGTGTGTATTATTGCGTACTGTCCAGGACTAGAGGAAGGCGGTAATGAATTTAACTAAGACAATTTGAATGAATTTGTAAGAAACATTTTTATTGATTTTTTATTGTTTGCTTTTGTGTAATTATGGCAGAGACCTTTTCACATTATTATTATTATTATTAAAGGGGATAAATATTCTGCAGCGTGACATACTCGGTTCAAAGACGAGCTGTGTTTTGGCTACCCGTATGAACTTTGGGTCTAGCGTTACAATTTGTTTTCATGAGAAATTGCCGTCTACACAAACTGTTGCGTTTTAAAGACCTTTATCGATTAAACAGCAGCACGTTTTGTTGCGATACGGCAGTACGCCTCTAGAGGGCAGTGCGACTCTGGTTTCTGACAGGCGTGTGACGTCACGTCTTTCATCACAAAGGCCTGGAGATGAATTGAGCATTATGAAGTCATATACTAAAACTTTACTTGAAAAGTAATGCAATAAACAATATAGCATAAACACAAGTATTACTTACTATTTATGCCTGAAATCATTTTCCAGTGGAGCTCTCCGCAGTCAATAGTCACTTTGTTGAGACCGTTAAAATTTTCCTGTGACCTTTCCACAGTAGCAAGGCCAATAATTTTTATGCCTCTTTTTATGATTGTAACACGTCTAAATTTATTATAGATCTTTCCTCGTGTATACACTTTCCATTTTTCTGTTTCTAAAAAATCCTTTCATGACGATGTTGTTGAGATATCTCCAGGTTTCCAGTTGACATTGGAAGAGAACTGAAGAGTTGTCCAGATAGCTCCAGCACGCAAGCTCTCGATTGCTTTGTAGTGAACCGCTCGCAATGTGTTGCTTATTTTCTTTTTGCGCTCTGCCGCACAATCATAACAGAAACTCGCAAAGGAGAGCGAATGAAGAATCCGTTTATCTCAATTGAAAAAAATATAACTTCTATTTACTCCTTAGGATTAGAAATTAAATAAAAAAAATGCTACAGTGAAAATCCTGAATTTTTTTAATCATAAAATTCTCTCTATTGAATAGTTAATGTTTTGCGTATGCGCCTAATTGTGCTCCACTTCAGTCAGTGTGGGGCCTGTCGGTTTTCTCCGCCTCGGCTAAAATAACTTACTTAACCTGTGCGAGTTCAGGTCTCTGTTGTGTGTTATGTGTGAAGGGGCGGAACAGATCGTGGGTTAAACTGAAATGTACCTCTAATGGTGTAGCAGGATGTCTCGTGGGGGATCAGCAAGAAACTGCAGAAGTGATGGAGCAGCTGGTTCAAAACTTAAAGCTCTCACTTCATGCTTCTGTTTGGGATTCCCTGAGGGCAAACACAACTTTGCGAGACAGAGGAGAAGGTGGTCAGTGAATATGGAGCTCGGTCATGGTGTTGATCGATTGAACCCCTGGAGACCTTTTTGGGTGAAGGAACACCATAAATCTTTCACTTTAAAATGCACTTTGCTTTTATACCTCAGTTTTGTACGAATGGAAAATATACAATCGACTATGTATATAAACACACAAGACGGATACGTCAAGTTCAGCACCAGCGAAAGACTTAATTTTGGGCTCCTGATTCTATCCCGCATGTTTCCAGACTGTCGTTAGCGCTGATATTAAAGCCATCTGTGAACGAAGCGGACCGTCCGTCTGACCGTCCATCCAGATCATTTGTCCTGAGGTATTCTGTCGCTTATCGAGGTAGAGTATTGTGTGTCAAGCCAGTTTCCTGACACAAAAGAGGGCAAGAGTGTGCGTGCCAGCGCTGTTATCCTGCACGCATGCCTGCGTCCTCAGCCAAGTCTGTGCTTGGAGGCATGAGACGGTCTGTGGGCCAGTGCATGCATGTCTTAAATGTGCTTAAATGCTTTCGTGAGTCTGCTAAAGGTCGCCTCCCGGTAGAGCGCGAGAGCTCGCGACTTACCTCGACTCCTCCATTTGTTCAGTTGTAATAGTGACACGAGTACACACGGCTGCAGTTTTACATAGGAAAATGTCTGTAAAATAAGAAACTTGAGCTGAACTCGCTTGCTGTAGTGGGAGGGGAAAAGGACATGGTTCTTAGTTTCATGGGCAGGCAACAGAATTAAAAGAGGCACCAGAGCTTTGTTACATGTCGCCTTTTATTTGCCTGTTTATTTTACCAGGTGGTCCCTGGAGTTCAATAACATGCCACTGTAAAAAGAAAAAAAAAGAGGAGGAGGAGAAAGAGGGAGGGCTGGAGGCCGCTTAATAACAATGTGAGGTCTGTACCTCGTGGAGATGGAGGGAGGGTACAGAGAGGCCAGCACGAGAGGATTTGCAGACATGTGCCTCAAAGCATTATGGGTGGAGAATTTCTCACACTGTTTTAGTACAGCAGTGTGATAAATATCAGCTGTTGTTGTTCTTGTTTCTAGTTGTCATCCAGCTGTCTCTGTGTTATCATTTAACCCTCTTTACAGCTTGTGTCCCACACATTATACTTGATTTATCATTTATTTTTTGGCCAAGTTTGCAATTTGCACAAAATGTGAGTTCTTGAGTTTCCCAAAAGAGAACTTTGTAATCTATTGGGTGCACACAAATTACAAATGTTTAATTGTCTTTGATATAATTTGGTACATAATTTTCTCTGAGGGCACATTGATCCTATTTCATGGGTGACATATCGTACTGAAGGCTTCAGCCCTTCACTAAAGTTATAGCACTTCTTTTGTATTGGACTCGAAAAGGCGCCGGTTCCTGGCAGATGTGTTTTGGCTGTTGGATAAAAAACACATTTTTGTCAAGTCATTGCATTTAAATGATCAGAATTTAGGGCAACCCTTTAGGGCTGCCCTCACGGAATCTCATCGCCTGCTTTTGTCAACAGCAGGCATTCATCGAGTTCGAATGGCACAACACCAAAACATTTCTGAGGCAAAAACTAATAACACCGACGTTTTTGCATTTGCTGCTATGGGTTTACAAACCAAACAATCCTTTTTATTCCTCGGTGGAACATTGTTCGGAATATAATGAACTCAGTACAACTTATCATCAGCGCATCGGAACAAACGGCACAAATCATTCACAGATGATGTGTGATCTTCAGGCAGGTTGTTTGTATTGGGACGTAAACTATTTCGGAGAACGTTTTTCTTCCACATTGTGTCTGTGCATTCTCGGTGTATAAAATGAGCAGAGAACTGGCTTGTGTTCAAACTCTTCTGGTTTCTATTCTTTGAGAAAACGGCGAATGAAGATGAATGACCCCGAATATAAAGCTGATGAGAGCCGAGCCAAGTGCTGAGAGAATAGCCTTTGGGATCACTATGGTGATTTCCAGCTTTACTGGGTCAGCCACAAACAAGGAGAAGCTCAAACCGCAGACTTAAGCCTGAAAGAATTTGTTTGCTTTTGAGCTGTATTGCTGATTTCAGTTGACTGCCGTCGAGTCTCTTGTGATATTTTTGCACGTCTACTTTATCATCCACAGCCCAGCTAACAAGTTTAGGTTGTAAGAACGTTTTCTAAACTTTCCCACTTAGTAACAAAAACGTTAAAAACGTTACTCTGAAAGTTCTAGTCATGTTTAAAATGTTGACTGTGTTGGTTGTAAAAAACGTTATTCAAACGTTTCTGAATAACATTTTAAAACATTTCACTAACTACTTTAGAGTAACGTTTTCAATTGACATGATGCATAACGTTAAAAAACATTCTCCTAACATTACTGAAAGAGCGTTTTTGATAACTTTGAGAGAACATTAGCCAACATCTCAAAAGTTAGCTGGACTGCTGTTAAGTGTAATAAACTATTTATATACATGCTTAAAAAGAAGAACAGTTGCAAGATTAAAGCTAATATGTATGTAAGCAGAACTGTGTTTAATTCTTTATGACTCTTACTACATTTTAACTGGATGTATTGGGACATTCTTTGCATACATCGTCTTTAAGCTGCAAACCAAAATTACAACCCATCCTCAAGAAATCTTAATTAGGTTTCTTTAAACAAAATACACAGGCAGTTTAGTTCCTCATTGACGTGGCTGAATCTAACTATCGGCTCAGTTGCTATGTTTGTTATAAAACTGTAGTTTTGTGTTGCGTGCTGTTTACATTCCCCTCGCCGATGTTACTCAAGCATTTGAAGTGGAGGCGTCCAATCTGTGAACGCAAGCTTGCCACACACACGGGTATGACTTCATATTACGTACTGCTTAAGATGTGGTACTTGAGGACTAATTCCATGTGTGTGCAGGAATTAGATTTGCTTGGCTGATTTATGGCAGCCCGTTTGGAGCGGTAGGCTGTGACTTTAGTGAGCTCGCCGAATGATTTCTCACGTCGTTTAACCTTGGGATGTTTTTTTGGGAACCGATTGGGCGACGGTTCATCGATCCCTAGAGTCGGTCGTGCCGTTACGACACCCGGCGTAAACAGTCAATGAGCGCATATGACGGCGTTTGCATAAAGAGACATGGAGATTTTTATTGATCGGTTTGGATTACGTTTCTGTATGTTACTTATTAAGAGATTTAACGCAACATCCCAAAGGTTTCACCAGTAAACTTTACTTCCAGTAAATGAGAGATCTTTATCCTCTGGGTGCGTCTCTCTCTGCAAATTACAAATTAATATGATATCCACCATAGCTAAAAAATCTATGTTTTCCTGCATTAATTAATGTTTCCATGCTGCCATGCTGTTACACCACAGTGTAAAGTCTCCCACAGCACTGAGGCTTAAAGTCGATCATTAGGAGGAGAGCTGAGGGATTACAAAGTGTTGAGAGCTTTCTGGACTCTCGGAGGGATTCGGCGGCCCGCACGAATGTTCTGTATACTTCCAGCCAAAATGAGAGAAACAGGTTGGATCATGAATAAAGAAAAAAGGAAGGAATATAAAGAGAATCGCAAATAGAGAAGTAGGTCGACTAACGCTCTGTCTTTCATTGACCTGTGGAGATGATTTACCAACATATAGTTATATTCAGCACACGGGGTGTCCCTCGGACTCGAAACTAGATTCATCTGTGCTTTATTTATCCAATAAGCAATTACTATGAAGGATAAGCGTATGTACCGAAGGAGTTCACCACATGATATTAATTCAGACCTCTCCCACCCCTCCCTAACAACAAAATGAGTTCTTTCGGCTTGTTTCCTTCTTATTTGTTTCTGACATATTTGTCATGCAGTTTCTGAGTGCTCATCAAAGGTTCCAATTCCCAAAAGTTCCCAAAGGTTCCGTGTGATTTATTTGATGAAGATATGCACAAAACAGCTTTGCAGTATTCGCTCCTTGTATAGACACCCTGCTTCTCCATATTTGTGGGCGACGGTTTTTAATTAATCTCACATTATTCCTGTCGTACGTAATTGGATCTTTGTGATTTTCCCACCATATCAAGATTGGAGTGCATCAGGAACTTTTATTACATATTAAGTTTCATTATATTTTGTAGTGTGCTAATTTACATATAAGTGTTCCCTTAAGCATAATCGCATAAGCAAGAATGCCACTTTACTGAGTATCAGCATGGCTGTGATCAGGCTGCAGTTAATCACAGCTGTGCTGATATTCAGTACAACACACAACAGTGATTGTGATATTTCTTACTAGAGGTCCATAAACGACAGCTTAATATCAAGCAACGTTTTGGCAAGTTAATGAATCAGTGTCAAAGTAAGTGAATGTAAATGTAGATACTGAGAAACACACCCAGACAAAAACTCTGTATCATTTAATCACATATAATCTAGATATAAACGCTCTTTTCTGATCTGGTAAGAAGTATATGAATACACACAGACATTGTATCTGGTGCCCAGCAGGGAACGTTGGCTAACATTCTCTTAAAGTTCTCTCAAGTTATCAAAAAATGATCTTGCAGTAACATTATTTTTATATATACATTGTATATATCGAAAACTTTGATATATACAATGGTTTAAAAAACGTTATAGAATTAAAAAATGTTTGAATAGCCAAGCAATAACAATACAATGTCTAAAAAACTAGACATTTCTAGAACATTCGCAATAATATTTTAACACCTTTTTTTTAACCTAATGGCAATGTTAAGAAACCGTTCTTACAACCTAAAATTGTTAGCTGCGTTTGTATCTGGGATTGTGTTTGGGTGCCGTGAAACAAGTCCAGACCAGAATCCTGACTGATGTGGAAAATTGAGCTTGTTTAATCTTTTATTGGCGGAACATTTAAGACTCTCCTCGGCTTAAAGAACATGTCACACGTTCTCGCTTATCACCATCCAGGGAGATGAGAATGTCTCCATGGTTTGATCCAGTATTTCATGGAAGCCGTTTGGAGGAATGGTAGAAGTCAAGGATATGGAATTCATTCATCTCTTTATCTCCACATCTTCACAGGGTTGCCCCCCGGAGGTGTGTGCAACCCAAGACAGGTGTTCGGTTAGGTGTCTGCCTAGGTGTCAGTTTCCATTAGATCTGTCTGTCAAAACCGAAGCATAGGAAGCCATTTTTATATGACTACATACAGAGTGGAGAAGCCCTGCTGTAAATCAACTCTGCCTTCAGATCTTACACACTAAGCTTCAGGCGCCACTCTGCAATTTTCCACTCTCCTCTCTGGACGGTTCTGTACAGTGGGGTCTAAAAGTCCAGAATCAGAACTCAGAACTCAGAATCAAAGCCGGAATTGAAAAATTAACAATCGAAAATTTTCGAATGTCTTAGTATTTTGTTAACGTGCTCATTTTGTGCACTCAGGTTGACATGAACTTTTGTGCAATACCAGATGACGCTGGTATCCCAGCATGCTTTGAGAATGTTTCGAAGAGCATCTTTTGTGTTTTTCTTTTGTTTGAAGCAAATAAATAAAGAAATCTGACCTTTTGTACAACTGATGTCATTCTGTTGCTTTATTTACAGGTGTGAAGTTGATTTTGCATTTCAGTGCTTTTAACTTTTGGACCCTACTGTATATCTTGCCGTATTGTCAAATATCTGCCAAGCATTTATTTATTACATTGGCATGTTTGTTAAACAGACTTTAATATAGTAGATTCACATCAGCTTGTATTGGTTAAATTATTTTAAAACAAGGTCTTTAGATAAATATTTTGAATATTTTCAGCCTTACGCTCATGCGTCTTGAGACAATTCGCAGATGCGAGAAATTCATTTAAAGCGACTTAAGCACTCTGGAGAAACACGCTGGATTTGACAGTCTCGGACATGCTCTTCACTTAGCGCCTCAGCCAACTGTGCACAAATATCTGTAAACCTTCAGTGTAGTTGGCGTCCTTAACCTGTAAGGTCAGGAGTTCATCAACTCAGATTGTGCCAGCAAACAAGGCAACTGTTGTGGGTCATTGCAAAATGTTGCATAATAACAGCTGGTTCACATTTTGTTCTCGCTCGCAGTTTATGGGATAAGAACTGGACCGGCTCCGTGGCTCCAGATCTTCATTGTTAACCCTGACACCATGCTGGCAGTCAGTATATAACATCTAAACACCTGAAGATGGCTCCTTCATCTTCATCATTTCTCATAGAGGTCTGGGGGATGACCTGGATTTTGTCTCTGAAGAAGTTTTGAGCTCCTGTTCTCCAGTGTGAGGTGTTTGGCTCCAGGGATTTGGTTTCGGGGAGGCACTGGGAATTGTGGAGGAGGATGTATTGGTCTGTGCTTGGAGTCATGGGGAGTCCATAGCCTCTCTCTCAGGATGGAAGATTTTGCGTTCAATCAGACGAAACGGAGAGATAGAGGTTAAACGAGAGGACGCAGCTGCAGCCCAGTCGCTGCATCAACACCAAGACATAACCGAAGTCCTCATGCTATTCATTAAAGAGCAGCTGGATAGATCTTGAGGTCTGTTTACAGATGTGACTTTTCTGAGCTGAAGTTTTGATACACAAGAGAATTAAAGACATTTCTTGCAGCAATGTGTTTGCATCACATAAATCTGTTGTTGCATAACAATCAGGATTTTGGTGTGTGGTTGTGCGGCTCGTTTGTGCTGATGTTAGTCTGTGGTTATTGATCTATGGGTATTTGAATATATTAAACATGGAGGTTGCATTTTTTTTTATATAAAATGATATGCATGGATGACTTTCATGTGTTGCCGCATGTTTCTATTATACATTGTAAAAAATTGTGTTAAGCAGCTAGTTATACCGGATCTGACTTATAAAATTACTTTTATTAGTGTAAACGAATGTAGTCAGCGTCTGTCATATGTTTATGACATGTATTATGTGTTATCAAAAATGTTCTTAGTCGAATGCCTTTTTAATGGTATATATCATATATATCAAAAGCATTATTCCTAAATGTTTTTCATTACACTTTATTCTTGTTAGTGGAATGTTTTTTTAATAAAAAAATGTTTGAATAACGATTTTATACCTAAGCAATAATGTTAATACAATATCTAAAAAACTGAATGCTTTTAACATTCCTGGAATATTCAAAATAACATTTTCACATTTTTGTTGCTTAATGCAAATGATAAGGAAACGCTATTGCAGCAGTAAAATTGTTAGCTGGGCTGTGCTTTTATGTTCTGAATAGAGCTCAGAGCTGCTGTCAGATGAGGCTGTTCTGAACAGATTAAGACAGAGTTGTTGGTTTTGTTGCTGGTACAGGCCTGCTGTCACAATCCATTCTTTAATATCACGGTTTCTGTGTTTTTATAATCTTCTCTCAGAGACAGATTCCTGCTGTCATAGTCATAGAGGAATGATGTGTTTCCCTTCTGTTGTTTTTGGCCAGACACTAAAAGTTTGAGATGGTACACAGATCTTCTGCCACACTGACATGCACTCACAGTTGAGATGAGCCTGGTCTTGCTGGTGCTAATGCCCCAGAGGAGTGATGCTTGCTGTTAAGCAATGGAATTCACATCAGAGTAAAAAATATGATTAAAAATTCATGTCAGGACGGTGACAGGTCTTCAGAACCGAATGAGATACTGAATGTAGAACTTTCAGAACTAGCATTAATAGCATCCGTTTGTTGTTATCACTGTTTTCTATTCATACTAGTAATAAATATAAATGTTATATTTAATGCTGTCACTCTCATTAAGATCGTCATCGTTATCGCCAATTCAATGTTATTTGATGTTATATTTATAAAGCTATTGTCACGTTAAATAGCTTCAATGTGGTTTGTTTATTTGTAGTAGCTACACGGGGGGGCTTGAGTGTAGTTCATCTTATGTGCGGCTTGTAGTTTCAAAGATTTTAAAGTAGCTTCCCCAACAGCAGAGGTCAAGAAAATATAAGTAAAATGTAAGTCGCAGTTTGTAATACAGAAATATTATTTATGAGCTGTTTTTATCATCGGTAGTGTGACCCAGACTGATGGCTCATGATGGTTATTTATTCCCTAACATGAGGTCGAGCTGTTAAGATTGGCTGGAGGTTGTACGATGATTTAAAACTCAGTGTCCTGCACTTTCATGGTCCACGCAGTCTGTCCTTCCCTAAGTGAAGGAGACGGAATGCAGTAATAACTTGCTTGCCAAACCCTCAGTGAATTCCAGATCAAGGAAAAAATGCAGCAGGAAAAGACGCCACATTTTCTACTCAATATTTTTCCAAAAAAAAAAACATGGAAACTATCCTGTCCATTCTCCACGAGTCTTTTTTTTTTCTCTGTCACACTTGGCAGAAATGAGCGATTGCACTGCTTCAGGCTGCAGCAAAACAGCAAAACAGAGTCTTTGATTTCAACTTTGAATCAAGTTGAATAAAAAGCCTGGTCTATCTTTATCTACTTTTTTATCTAACGTTTTTATATAACGTATATAACGTATCTTTATTTTAATCTATGTATCCCTTTTAAATGCATTGCTGTTTAGAACGGCAGTTCTTGCTGTGGGGAAATGTTTAGTTGTGATGCAGTGTGTCGAAGGGGAAATGTCTTATTACAGAAAATAACGCAGGCCTCTGTTTGTTTGGCTTGTGATGTATGTCTGCTAATTAGTTTGAGCTGTGACGGAGACCTCTAGCTCTGCAGATTGATGTCTGCGTTGGAACAGAAACCACATTTGAAACACAGGAGACAAAGCGCTCTTTGTATTGTTTGTTTCTTTGTCAACTTGATAATGTATGAGCTCATAAATGTTTGTGATCCGTGCTGTCAGAATAAGCACAGGCTAATTACGAGCCACATGCAAGACCAGTCCATTTTGGTCTAGTTTGAGGTTTTCACAAAAACGAGTTCATTAAGCCCTCGTCTAGAGATCCCAATGTTCCAAATAGTGATTAAACATCTAAAATCATCTTTGTTTGTATGTTTCCTTTGTTTTAATAATCTGTGAAAATGTTTTCCTGCTCTCTTTTTGACAGCTGGTGCTTCAGACAGATGTAACTCATTCATTTTTTGATTCCAACAAATCCTACATTATTTTGAGTATCATGTTTTAACAGAGAATGTCAAAAACACAAGAACTCATTTTTTTAGAAAGTTTGCTCATTGTGACTTATTTTGCCAGCTTGGATCACATTTCTATTCATCCTGTCATTTCGAATCATTCTGGCATCTTAAGAAAAAAACAGGGGATATATTTCTGCTATTTACAGAAACTGTGGTCACTCACTCTGTTTCAGCTTTCAAGCAGACCTCTCTAATCATGAGCAATGGCTTATGATTATTATAGACCTTCTGCGTGTATTAGTCAGTCTTGGTCAATCCATAGGTTTAGCCATCGTGAGGGACATGCTTGCTGTTGTCATTCATATCAAACTCAAACACAGCTCTGTTTGCTCTGCGGTTCCGTTTTGTCCTTAGAATGTAGAGGGAAATGGTATTCAGCATATTCGGTCTTTGAAACTTTGTCCAGTTCTAGAACGTTGGCTCAGTTATCAACTCATCAAAAATGTTCTTGTAAAAATAACGTTAAAAACGTTATTCTTAAATTGTTAGTGGAACGTTCTAAAAAGTTACAGAATTAAAAATGTTTAAATAACGTTCTCATAAAAAAGCGATAACGTTCATACAATGTCTAAAAATGGTCATTTTTAACATTCTCGGAACATTCAAAATAACATTTTTAGCTTTTTTGTGTTAGGTAAATGTTTTTACAACCTAATAGTTAGCTGGGTAGTCAGCTCACCGTCCGTCATTATAATAACAGAAGACTGAGTCATCCTGGCAAGTCTGTATATGAAACTCACCTGCTAACAGAGCAAACACACATGTGAGAACCAGAGAA
>JAZGTI010007896.1:0-20944 GCA_036877585.1 Botia kubotai
CAGCCGTGGGCGGAGCCAGAGAACATGAGCGAGGAGAAATGTGGAATACTAGCAGAAGATGAACTGGCAGATGAAACAGAGGAGCTGTATCGCTCCGGGGGCGGTGGCTACGGAGCAACTATCCAATCAGGTGACCCCAATGGGGCGGGGACAGGAGGGGGTGGAGCTGGAGGAAGCTGGGCCTCAGACTGGGATAAAACGGAAGAATACATGCAGCCGGTCGGCACACACAGCTTTCAGTATGGAGGAGAAGAGGAATGACTTTCAGGGATTATAAGGGTTAATATGAAGGGAGGGGTCGGGTGGGAAAAAGGAATGATTTTTCTTCCTTACACAAACTGATGGGTGTGAAGAAGAGCTTTTCTCCCTCCAAAAAACACGTAATCAACATTAAAACTTATGATTTTACAGCAATAGAAACAGCACAAGTGTCTGTCTGCGCGTCTGTCTGCGTGTCTGTCTGCGCGTCTGTCTGCGCGTCTGTCTGCGCGTCTGTCTGCGCGTCTGTCTAGACTGCAGCTCAGCACACTCTTTAAACGTGTCTTTTGACAGATGATGTTTTTTATCTTTTACTCTCATGTCATTTAACTGGTTCAGGTTCAATATTCTAATGAAATGTTATGACTGCCAGTCTGACTAAATACTGACGATTCCTGACAATCTGTGTAAACATTTAAGTTCAAATCATGTTCAAATCCTTTTTGCAGAACAAATATGAATGTTATTAAAAAATCAATATAATTTAGGGAATTGATCTCATGTGCCAATACTTTGAGGTGTGTGTCGGTCCCTTTACAATGCAAATCAAATTTAGAGAAATACAACTAAAGGTTTGAAATATAGTCTTAAACAGTTCAGATGAGCTGATTCTTAATCATTTTTTTTTAAAAGTCACTTTACTGATTCATTTTTGTAATCATATTTCATCTTTATGTAGTTGTGTTGTGTGTCATATTCACATTATGTTCAGCATTCAGTATGTGTTAAGCTCCGTCAACACCATTTGTGGCATAATGTTAATTACCACACAAATATGCAGACTCCTCCCACCTATTAAAAACAGCCAATCAGGTTCAATAGTGCGCTTAGAATAGAGGTAAACATGTCAAGGTGCATCAAACTAAAAAGCTGTTATTTTGTATTATTTAAAAACAGTGTGTACTTGAACTTTTCTAAAGTTTTTTCGATTGTTTTTTGTGGTGAGACTTATTGAGTTAGAAGAGCAGCAGTAATTACATGCTTGACAAAGAATGACTGCAAAGATCAATATGTTTTTAGTCCCATGCCAATACATTAAAGGTGTTACAGTTTATTTGCTCTGTACTGGTAAAGTACACAACTGTAACTGAAACCCTTTGGTGTAAAGATTCATTCTTTCTGTGCAAACAGTCATTATGCTACAAATGTAGCGAATCATCAGAGGTTTCATACTGAACACAGAACATTCCTGTAATCTCTTCTGCTCTCTTTAAACATCACGCGGTCTCTTACTGTCTGACCACAATAAGCCTCTCTTTCTGTCCCACACAACACGTCTGTATTAACATCCTTTAATCACATATTGATAAGAGAAGACCAGGAGAAGAGACAATGACCAACAGACACACGGTTCTATACAGTAAAGTTTATTATTAATAAAACTGTGTTAGTTACATTAAAGGCTGTTAATTGTCATGTTGGCACCCAGCAACAAATTCCTAGAAGATTTACTCTTTTCTTTCTGATGCTTCTGTTTGCCTCTGTACACATTTGTTCCATGTTGTGATTTATGAATGTGTGTAAAACATGATAAAGCAACTTAAAAGTTGAAACTTATTGTGATTATTAATGTTGTTGTCATGGGAACAATTTTAGCTTGTATGTTTGGGGTGATGTTGATTCAGGATCTTAAATCATGATTCCGAATGTAGTTACAATCCATTTATATCATCCATATTTCAGGAATAATTCAGGAATGAAAGTAAGAAATAGCAACAAATCCTGTCACAGCCCACTGATGAAATCAACACTGCAGCGACCTCTTGTGGTCAATATGAGCACCTGCAGGAAAGTATTTGGGAATTTTGGGGATTTGTTTCATGGAAAAATAACGCTGCTCGCTTTGATTAAAAAGTTTCACATTTACACAAGTTACATAAAAACACAAAATTAAGCTTGTCATAAAATATAAATTTAAAGTTCTCAAAAGCATAATAATAAAACATAAAACAATAAGAAATACATGAACAGAAAGATATCTGTGCGAGAGAGATTATACCTGAGAAAAATCATTTTTAAACTTCTGCTAAACAAAGAGTTAGTCTCAGTAATAAATAAATGTACTGATGTTGTTGTTGACCGGCAGCGCTAGACATTTTATAGCATAATCTGAATACCATTATAGCTGAATAACATGCATATTTAAAAAAACTGCTTTTTCTGTTTGTGTAATTGTGTGTGTTTGTCTGAATGTGTTTAACTGTTATTGTGTGTTTGGATGTGTGTTCAGTATATTCATGATGTTAATAACCTTCATATTTATCTGGAAATTAAATCCAGTGCAATTGCACTAAACTTTATTTTACCTTCACATAGAAAACAAAGGACCTGAAATGTTTAAAAGGACAGTGTGTATGTGTGTGTAGCTGAATGTCTGTGTTTGTGTACTGCTGTATCTCATTATTTATGTTGGGTTTAGTTATGGTGTCGTGTGGTCATCTGCTCTCCTGACTCATCATCAATCACTTTTATTAAAGGCGTCACTCATGACAAACAAAACGGAGCTTCAGAAGAACTTCTGGACGGAAGTTCATGTTCATCTTCCAGATGTGTCCCACAAGTAACGCTTCTTTTCAAAATTAAATGACTTTAAATTCTTTAAATTACTATTTTAATTACTACCACACTACTGCCTCTACCACACTAGTCTAAACTCATGACTAAACTGCTGTTTAGTTATGAGTTAACAAGTGTGGAAGAGCAATACAGATACACAGTTGTTTTTGCTTTAGGAAATAAGAGCAGAATGAAGTAAACAGAAATGTGGTGAATTTAAATTTCTCGTTGGCTGTTTTGGTGTCATTCAATTTTCATCACCTCTCATTTTTTCTTCCCCTGTTTCTCTGCCTTCAGTTCCTCGTAGGGATTTTCCTCCATGTTCTTGTGATCTCCGGTCTTCTGAGGCAGCTGTTCGTATCCTCCCTCCGCCTCCCCCTCAGCTTTCTTTGACTTCTCTGAACTCAGAGTTTGGTACACCTGAGCTTTAACATTCTGAAGAGCCTCATACCCCCCATGAGCCTGACTCTCACCCTTACTCTGGTCCTCACCCAGCGTGTGGTACACACCCTTCTCCTCATCCTCCCTCTTTTTAAGGGCTTCATAACCTCCCTCTACTTTCTCTTGATCTGTGGCCTTGCCCAGCGTGTGGTACACACCCTTCTCCTCTGTCTTTTTAAGGGCTTCGTAACCTCCCTCAGCCTGTGCTCCCTCAGCCTGCGCCTCGCCCAGCGTGTGGTACACACCCTTCTCCTCCTCTGTCTTTTTAAGGGCTTCGTAACCTCCCTCAGCCTGCGCTCCCTCAGCCTGCGCTCCCTCAGCCTGCGCCTCGCCCAGCGTGTTGTAAATCGCCTTGTTGGTAAGACCTATTTGTTCATAGTCTCCACCTGACCTCTCTTTCTGTCCGATGTCTTTACCCTCTCTGATTGGCTGCCTGTTTCCTCTGCGTCGCCTCCATTTCAACGCCACCAACACAATGATCAACACCCCAAACACAATCAGAAGTGCTGCCACAATGACTCCCTGTAAGCTCGCTCCACCTGAGAGAGAGAGAGAGAGAGAGAGAGAGGTTGGATTGCTAGTCATTTCTCTGAGCGCTGAAAGTGTTGCATGTGTTTGGCAGTTCTGGGTGTATCTCGACACTTTCAGAGGCGTCTGCATGTGTGACTGCATCAGTGTGCTAAAGCGTTAACAGTTTGCAGAATATGTAGTTTATGTACAGTTTACAGTATATTGATTATGGAACATACTACATGATGCTTGTTTTAAAATGTAAAAAAGCAGAAAGGTTTCTGTGAGGGTTGGGTTTAGGGTGAGGGGATAGAATATACAGTTTGTACAGTATAAAAGTCATTATGTCATAGAAACAAGTGTGCTCTTGCGCGTGTGTTTTGTGGAGGTGCGTGTGCACCTCTGTGGTCGTGTTCTTCGCTGAATCGGGAGAATCCACCGCCACACTCAGCTCTGCAGGTGTACCGTCCTGCGTCCCCAGTATCAATATACTGACTGGTCTGCTCGAGTTTTCTGCGTATGTTTGAGTCATCAGTGTGATACCAGTAATACTTTTTGCAGCTGCCTGGACACTGTGGGCAGGAGCAGCCCAGACTCTTACCACTGACTGACAGCAGAGCACTCGGAGGTCCCCCTGTAACACATCCACACAGCCCGCAGCGTCCAATCAGAGTCATATACATGTCAGCAGTGGTTTCTGCTGTATCACTAAACTGTTTCTTTACTATCTTTATTAATGTATTAAATCATAACAGACTGTATAATATAGTGTCCGTACATCACTGGTGACGGTACAATTACTTTCATTAGTTTCTGCACATGAATTCAAAACAACTGGCTGTTTTTAGTGCTCACCTATAACTTTTAAGGGTTGTGGATCAGAACCACCAGTCCGTTCGGCAGCCTCTGAGCTGATGTGACTGTAACTGTAGGTAGCTTTGCATTTGTACTGGCCATCGTCGCTCTCATTGACGTTATTGATGGTATACGTCTCGTCCTTCTGTTCTATAGGTATGGGATCTGATTTGCCATCTGTCAGCTTGTAGAAGGTGGCATGTACCACTTTGGGTTTGCCCCACACAGCACACCTGAGAGTGACACTCTCTCCCCTCAGCACAGGAGCAGCTGGAGGTTCCAGCATCACCAACTGATCTGCGAGACACAGAGACACACGATGAAGTCAAGCTGCTGCTGACTGAGCCAGAGCAAATATCGCTGAAGTTGATCCGTCAGACGAGGTTATGTTGCATTTAACTATCAGCTTAACTGTAGCTCGTTAGTAGTAGTTAAAACAAAAACAGATATGAATGTGTTTACAGCTGCATATACTTTTACATTTTGATTAATACATTTTTGTTTGGGTAAGACAATGACGTTTATGTAAATGCATGTTTTCATTTGTACACCAAATGTTATGAAATGATAATCCGAGAAGCCTCTGCAGCAAGATTATAATTTACATGATCAAAAATTACCAAATATCTCATAAAATCTAATCTAATAAAAATTAATCTAAATCTAAAATCTATTAAAATATAGGCATAAATATTATTTGAGTTAACTAAAGTTAACTAAAAGTTAACTAAAACTAAAATAATTATTTACTGATGTTAAAAATAAATAAATAATAAAACGACAAAGGCACATAACAAGATGAAATGTATCAAAAATCAACATAAAAACTAAACATATAAAAAAGCTCATTTAAAATATGAATACATCGACGTATTAAACGTAGGTTAGATAGATCTGTCTACACACCTGTCATTCTCAGGGTGACAGTGTTGCTTCGATGGGTTTTGTTATGCAGACACCAGAATGTTGCGGTTTGTGCATCTTTCATTTCTGCATACACAGAGACCGTTTGGATCTCATGGTTCACGGTGGATGTGAGTCTAAAGCCCGAATCGTTCCTGAACACGAAACACTTCCAGGCTGTCAGGTTGTCATCCACTCGCAGTGTCAGAATTCTGGCTTCACCCCTGATGAGCACTGGACCGCCTTCAGGTGAAGAGAGCTGCGCATGAGGCTCCAGCACTGAGAGAGATCATCAGAAACATTACCACAGAAATCTGACAAGACTGCAGTATTTATCACTGTTTAACACAAAGTTCATACTCAGCACTCTAAGTTCGTATGCATTACTCTCCGATCCGCCCCCTTTACACACGTAGCTCCCATCGTTTTCTGATGTTACTGCAGTAAGACGCAAAATTGAACCAGTTGACTTTGCACTCCCATTAATAAGCCAGGTTATCGGTTCACTGATGTTTTTACAGACTAGATTAACATCATCTCCAACATACACGACGGGAAACCTCGGCAGGAGATGCACTGAGAGAGAGAGAGAGAGAGAATGTTTGAAACACAATCAATAACTATTTGCGTTTATAAAATAATCTTCAGCAAAGGAGAGTTACTGTTACTGTTAGAGTTACTGTGATTGTTACTGTTTGGGTCACATGACTGAAACTCTGTTCTCATTATTACACAAGGTCCAGTTATAGTTTTTACCTCCAAAACAATTTTATTCACATTCAAATACAAAACGGACGTTTAGACTGAAATAATCTGCAATCTTAAGAAATAAACTGTAGCTGCTTGTTTCTACATCACATTAAACAGCACAAAGTTTGAGAGACTTTATCACTTTTTGTCTTATCTTTAGTGTTCTGATGTTTGGGAATTCCTGCATGTAACCTCACATGAATTCGTCTGATAACACACATTTTCTTTAATGCTTCGCATGTTGTGACCCCTTAAAAACTATTTGTGTAAATCGAAAGTAACTTTATAGACACCAAAAATTAAAATTGTAAAATTTGGTCACTTGATATAAGCGAGTAAAGTTTAAGGGTCACTTTGGTTCGGTCACATTTAGTGGAGAAGAGCCACAGCACAGAATGTGACTGTCTTTGTCCTTTTCATGTAGTTTCTGTTAAATGCTGAATGTGGAAATACTGAAAGTGTCCTTTCACAGCAACTCTTGTGCTCCTGTGAGTATCATCAGAGTGATTGGATCTTTAGCGGACACACCCTGCTGCCCTGGAGAGAAGAACCGTCTCCAGAAGACCTCACAGGAAGTGCCGGGAACATACCGTCATGACCCCCAATGATCACAAAAATACTCAATGCACGCTTGATGTTTGAA
This sequence comes from Botia kubotai, assembly GCA_036877585.1. Classification (NCBI taxonomy): domain Eukaryota; kingdom Metazoa; phylum Chordata; class Actinopteri; order Cypriniformes; family Botiidae; genus Botia; species Botia kubotai. Next base: position 6,917 of record JAZGTI010007896.1, read on the forward strand.
TCTTATAATATGATACAGTGCATTCATCTGTTTAAGGTGAGAAGTGTGAGTGTGTGTTTACCTCTTGGATTTCCGTCGTGTTCCCTTATGAAAGCCAACAGCACTGGCAGATAAAAAGAGACATTTAGAAACACAATCTGGTTTGCAGATGTTGCTCAGGTTAAAGCTGCAATCTGTAACTTCTGTAACTATATCACACATGTAATATACTGTAGTAGCTGGATCTTCTCTCTGTTTACAGATGGACATTTAATGCAAAATCAGATGCGACAGCTCGAATTCTAAATCATTGTTATAAACTTACAGTTGTGAATCAGGTGAGAAGGTGGTTTTAAACACTGATCTGTCATGTACTTGATCAATAACTGATTCATTTTTATCAGAAAAGTTATGGATTGCAGATTTAATGTAGCTTTCTCTGTTTCCAACATCCAGGTGAGTGAACTGCAAGAGAAGATCTGTAGGATTTATTACTAACAGCGTCTCTAAAAGTCACTGATGTAGCTGATTGGTCAGTGACTGTTCTGTGTGGTTCTGTAGTGGAATATGAAGTCACATACTGTACGGTTCTGTACATCAGATTCGGGTGTGTTCACAAACACCTACAGCCTCTTCATGAAACTAATATATGTATTATACACGAGCAAGACTGGGGTTAGTTGTCACATATGAAAGTTCTTTGTGCCTCATTCAGTACAAACAGAAGTTGTTTGTGTATCCAGTCCGTGTAACACAGTTATCACACGCATAAGATATATCTCCAGTCAATCAACACTGGCTCTTTTACCAACACTTGGTCACTTTTTTTAATTTAATATTAATTCAGACAAAAGTTTTTCCATGTTTCCTAACAACTATTGAATAAAGTTCAGTATCAAAATTACAGAACAGTTGAGCATTTCTACATACATCTCTGTAAATTAAGTCAGCGTGTGTGTGTGTATAGCAGTACAATTTTGAATGAGTAAAAAATCATGAGCCAGAAAAACTTTAAACAATAACATAAGCAGAAACCAATATTTTGGTGAGAAAACAAGAAAACACACGTTTGTGTCATTTGTCTTCTGCCTGACCTTTCCCATGTCAACACATGACCCAATCCAAACCCCTGAGAGTAAACAGAGAGCAGCAGATGATCTTACCTGACAGTATCAGCAGAAATCCCTTCATCTCTGTCAGCAGATTCCAGCTGTCCTGTCTGTCTGTCACACAGAGAAAGAACACACACACACACACACATGGGCTGAGTGGCATGTACAGGGTGGGGAAGTGGTTTAGCAGCTTTGTTGTGTGTGTGTGTGTGTGTGTGTTTTGTGCTCTTTTTGGATTTAGCTGAAGATCGCATCAGTCTGTTTTTTGCATGTGTTGCTTCTGTTGTTGCACCCTTTAGTCACACTGAGTCAGCATTGTGTGTGACGGCGCATACGTGTGTGTGTGTTGCAGAATGGTGTGTTCTTGGTGTGTATTTGTTGTTGTCAGGCATTGCTATTTAAAGAAAGTGAAAAGTGTTAATCATGCACATGAGCAGTGATCGCAACCAGAGGACCGAATAAAACACCAGATTAAAGATGTGATAAGTTCCTTTTATGAAGCAATCGTCCTTCTGCACATTTCAGCAGTTAAAAATAATATTTATAGGAAACAGCAGGGCAGTGGTAACTCTGCAGCTTTGCTTTTGTTTTTTCTCTCTTCTGTTTAAACTTTCTGCTCACAGAAGTCACTCTCACAAACGTATGACGACTGTCATTCAGATATAAAATATCAAAGCAAGTGTGTTCTGTAAAAACTGTAAACACACTTTCAATGAAACATTTTATGACACAGAACATGTCAGATGTTCTTGAGATATTCTAAAAGACGTTGCTCAGATCTTATTAAGATGTACACGAGCAGCTAAAATGAAAACCTGTGTGAATTGTAGAATACTGTTTGTTTGTTACAGTCTTTGAATGATTATCACACTTCAGAAGAAGCGCACGCAGCCCTCTCCTCATGCTGTCAGGGATTGTTGCATAAATTCACAAAGAAACCTATGCATGTGTGTATATTTTTGCATTGTTCATACTTGTTGTCATATTGCAGCGTTATGCAAATGTACATGCAGAATATCTTCATTTGACCAACATGTTTTTTTGTCATTTGTTTTGAATGCGGCTTTAAGTAATCATTTTTGACTTAGAAATCATTCATACAGTAAGATTATCTGTAGATTATATTACATTTAGCACTGTTTAACAACTGTCTGCCAGTATTCTCTTCTGTTCCAGTTTATTCTGTTTATTTGTGCGTTTCTTGTCTGCAGGCTGACCATCCTCAAACGAATATTCTGTGGTTTGGTGAGTCATTTACTTTCCTGTTAAAGTCTTTTGTGCTTTGTCCCTGCATACAATTATTTTTTAATATCTTTATTATGAATCTGTAACCATTGCTAAACTCCTAGTTTACTTATCTGTTTAAATGGGGACATTCCATAGACTTCTGTTGTTTTTATACACAGCTAGTTATAAACATTACAACTTAAACCCAGCCCACACCCTAACAGAAACTCAATATATGGTTGTAAAGTACATATGTGTGTAAGTAAACACACACACATACACACACACACACACACACACACACACACACATTTGCTCAGTGTGAAGAAACCTCAAATAAACCCTTTTTATACCATCAGGAAGATTCTGAACACAGTTCTCTGTTATAAGCATTGTTTTAATAAACATGAAGAATTATTATTATACATGATGAATTACATTTCATCATATATCTTTTGTTTTATTGTGTAAAACTCTTTAAAGATGAAAAATAATGAATAATGATTCTGATGAAAAATTGTTTATTACCTGCAGATATTAACTAACAGTTAAGAGCTCTCTCTCTCTTTCTGTCTGTTTCTCTTTCTTTCTGTCTGTTTCTCTTTCTTTCTGTCTGTCTCTCTTTCTTTCTTTCTGTCTGTCTCTCTCTCTTTCTGTCTGTCTCTCTTTCTTTCTTTCTGCCTGTCTTTTTCTTTATTTCTTTCTGTCTGTCTCTCTTTCTGTCTGTCTGTCTGCCAGTCTCTTTTTCTGTCTGTCTGTCTGTCCGTCCGTCTCTTTCTGTCTGTCTGTCTCTCTTTCTGTCTCTCTGTCTCTCTGTCAGTTCAGATATCAGAACAGATTCAGTTCAGAACAGATATCTATGGTCATCTTTATGTCTGACTCATTCCAGTAGTTTGATCTGAATTTGAATAGCCACATTAACGCTTTAAAATGCTTTGGGCATTAAAGAGAAATGAAACCAAAAGGAGGGTTTTGTTTTTGCTGATTAATGTGCTTAATTTAGTTGTGTTCGCTAAAGTGACATTCACTCTTGCTCAGCACGTAAACCATGAACACAAGTATTAAACCTGAGAATGTCACAGTACAGAGAATGTGAAACATGAAGGAGAGCTGTGTTACATTTTTATAGATTAAACATACATTTTAATTACTTGTTGATTTATTTATATTTATGTTCTGAGGTAAACTGGGGATCAGTGTATCTCTTCTGACTGTGTGTAAACTTCCATGTCAGCTAATAACCGCAGTCTAACCACTTCAGTGTGTAAAAGTTTACTCACAAATGTACGAGTCCACATCTCAATGCACTACCGAGTCATTTATACAAGCACTACTGTATGCTCCAATTTATCTGACTGAGGCGCGTCATCGGACAGAAATGTACCTCTGTTGAGTTTATTCTCAGTTTTTTTGTGAAAATCTAGATTATAAGGTCATGTGAATTTTTTACTGTAGCCATTCAGCCCAGCACGTCTCCAGAACACACACACACACTTACACACAATCTAATTTCTCATCTCATTTATCTGCTTATGACCCATTTATGTTAGTGTGTGTGTGTGTGTGTGTGTGACAGAGCCTGCAGTTAGCCCCTGGAAAAATATGTACACATGTGTACAGAACACACACACACACACACATACAATATTCATGTCTAGTGTTTCTTGCATAATGCACATGAAATGTTCTTCTGTGTAGTTTCAGTAGTTCCCTGGAGTGACAGATGACTTCTCCCCACAAAGCTACAGAAGATCCAGATGAAACCAGAGCTTTAGAAGCAAGCCAGTTTGATCTCCTCTTAACACTAGGGAGTCTGTGTGTGTGTGTGTGTGTGTGTGTGTGTGTGTGTGTATGAGGGAGAGAAGGAGGGAGTTGGAGAGCTTGACAGTGGGAGAGATCAGACACAGAGATTGTTCCAGTGCAGGAGGTGATCAGACACAGATTGTTCCTGTGCAGGAGGTGATCAGACACAGAGATTGTTCCAGTGCAGGAGGTGATCAGACACAGAGATTGTTCCAGTGCAGGAGGTGATCAGACACAGAGATTGTTCCTGTGCAGGAGGTGATCAGACACAGAGATTGTTCCTGTGCAGGAGGTGATCAGACACAGAGATTGTTCCAGTGCAGGAGGTGATCAGACACAGCACTGGATGTAGCGACAGCTCTCGCTCTTCTTGGCATGTTCATGAAGATGTTCTCTGTTTTTCCTCTGGTTCTGTCTCTGCATCTCTGTAGTCGCGTCTCTGGAGCACAGCAGCTCTTCTGTCCTGGAACGACATCAGACCTTCAGGTATTTCTGATGCACCCTCAGCTGATAGTTATAACAGTGTGCAGGAGGAAGTGACTCTGGAACACGCAGCTGCGCAGTAAACAGTTTGTGTGTGTGTGCTTGTGTTATTAATCATCTTTCAAGTGTAGATGTCAGTAGTGTGTGCAGTTGTTTCAGCTTCAAAAAATGAGTGTGTGGATGTGTGGACAGAAAGATTGTCCTAAATTATACTTTAAAGAGTGAGTGGGTGAGAAGAGTGTGCTAGAGAGAGAGAGAGAGAGAGAGAGAGTGTGTGTGTGTGTGTGAGAGGCCAGTTGAGAACAAAGTTAGGTCACAACACACAGGAAATGTAACCATACACTCAAACACTCATGCAGGTTTTTACAAGCTCACTGTGCACTCCTGTCTTAAAGCAACATAAAATAACATTGATTTAGTGTGTACCATGAAATCGACATGGACACAGAGGAAAATCATCCGTCATTTTTACCAAATGTCTTTGTGATGGTGTTTATAACCAATCTGGTGGTAAAAGAGATGTTTGTTTATTTGTGTTTTCTCTTTTAATGGCCAATGAATCATTCACAAACAGAGAGAGAGAGAGAGAGTACGAGAGAGAGAGTAAGAGAGTGAAGTTGACCATAGTGGCTCTCAAGGCAAAATGTTAAACAGGTGCAATAGCGCCACCTACTGGGTTGGAGTGTCAGCCAGATACTGCTGAAATATTCACAATACGATCATGTGTAGAATTAACACAGTATCATTAATCACAGGTATTAATATCAACAGTGACACTGTTGCCTCAAGCTGAACAGCAACAGTCAGTTTGTAATGTCAGATATCTTCTGCCCCAGATTCTTCATCCTCTCATCTCTTCTGTACTTCTGAGCTTCAGCCCAATGTTGACAGAGGTCTCACCCTTCCTCCATGTTTGGGACCTTCTGTAGAGTTTCTGCTCATTATTTTGGACTTATGTAAATCCTGGATTTTTAGATTTCGCATCGTTTAAACTTCACACATGGTTAGTAATTCGGTTTTGAGATTTCTCACTGTTTTTATTTGATAATTAATTGTCCATCTCTGTACATCCAGTCTGTTTGTCTTAGGTCAGCATGAATGATTTTGGTTATTTGGCTACCTGGTTTATTTATCTATAATTGGTTATTTGATGCTAATCAGCTTGCTGTACTGCATGTTACTGTGTTACACTGTATGTGTCTTTTCACCTCTATATAATAACCCAATATTTAAACGCACCCCCTTGACTCTGTTTGCCGGCACACTCACATATGATTTATCAGACACTGTCAGCTAGTGTGTGGCTTAGAAAAATTACTTTAGCATGTTTGAGACAACAACCTTTACAGTGTGTGACCACACAAGTGGTGTCATTTAAAATCAATCATATACTGTAAAGAACAGAAACACAATACATCAGTACGTCTGATGAACAGATCCTCAGAGACGCGTATGAACAGGATGTGTAGTGTCTGTGTTTTACTCCAGCTCACTCACTCTGCGCTGTGCTCAAGGGAACAAGACAGAAAACACTGTTTTACTGTCCGTTATCTGTGCTGTCACTCGTTTGTTGAACTGATGGACAGTGTGAGAGAGAGCCAGAGAGAGAGAGAGAGAGAGAGAAAGAGACCAATACCAGACCTGGTTGCTCCACTTTTTTTTAACAGGTTATAAAAGTGGGACAGGTTGTTCCATGGAAGTTCTCCAATTAAAGTTTCTGGGGACCAATTCACTGGAAATATATCTATATTCACCCTTGTCCTACATAGACAGAGGCGCTGCTGTGTGTGTGATGAGGAGTGATGAAGTACAATGAGACAGGAAGTGTGTGACAGGGTTTTTCACGCAGATACAGAGCGAGTGAGTGTTGATCGATTAGATGTGTGATGCATTAAACAGGAAATGTCTTACAGCTTGTGGGTGAGTTGATTGTTGTTTAGTTTTTCTGTCACAGGCCGTTCTGTTAGTTACACTGCTGTGTGTCTGTAAATGTGTGGCATTCCCAGCTAACAATCGTAGGCTGTAGTGTCTCCCTAACAAAACTGTTGACATGTTATTTTGAAAGTTCTAGGAATGTTTAACACATCTGTTTTTAGCCGTATTAACACTATTGCTTGGTTTCAAGAACGTTATTCAAACAATAGTTAATTCTGTAATGTTTTACAGACATTTCACTAATAACTAAAGAAGAACGTTTTGGATATATATGATATATAATGTTAAAAAGGTTCTGCTAATGTTATTGCATAAACGTTTTTGAGAACTTTTAGAGACATTAGTCAATGTTCTGAAAACATTTCGTGCTGGGGTGGTCGCTGCAGTCTTTAGGAATCACTGCTGGTCTCATAGCTCTACACTTCCTGCTTTGTTCCTGGGCTTCTGGCTTCTGTGTTTCTCTCTCTGAATCATCTCTGGAGAATAAAATGAGGCCAGTGCTCTAGTTTCCCATCTGCCCCAGTCAACTGCCAGTTGTACATCAAAGAACCAATCAGATTGAGGCAGAGACACATCTCTGCATTCTGACTGGTCAGATTTATTTCTCCGTTTCATTTGAAGGGATTCATGTAAGTGCACAATGTCATTTAATATTGATTCAGCGTCATGTGACATTCATTTTGCATTATGGTGTCATACACACCACACACACTACGCACACAACACAGACATTACACACACCATGCACACACCACACACACAACACACACACACAACACAAGAAGTTATTTCACAATGCAAAAATAAACAAATTGTCTTGTCTATATAAATACCTCGCTCTCTAATATCTGTGAAATAATAGTTATTGTGTTGTTTTGTTGCAGCATTTGAAATACTCATTATGTTATTGGTCTACAACTGCAGTCTGCAGTCAATGTTTGTTTTATTTTCTGAGTGTAGGTCAGCTACAGTATCTCAGTTTTGCTAGTTTATCTCTTGAAGTTTACAGTACAGTGACAAAAGGCAGATGTGAATTACACAAATGATTTGTTCAGCTATGCAGTTCTTTGATTTATAGCAGGAGGGAAAATAAAAGTGTTTGTGCAATGAAATAAAGACCCATGCTGACTATTAAATGTGGATCATTAAATACAGCCACCCTCTCTTGTGCAATTAAACAAAAATGATAATCAGTGGAAAAGCAGCAGGAGAGTGACCAAAAAAACATGAAAATGCAGCCAATGTACTTATCACTGTTATCTTCTAACTATCAGCTTTAACTACCCGTGTTTAGTTTAACTACCTTGTCTGTTAATCAAATCCCTTTAATGTTTTTTTCTAGTCTATCTAACCAGCATGTGATGGTGATGAGCACAATGGCCCAACACCATGACATCAACATTGCATGCTGACAGAGCACAGCAGAAAATGCTGGGAAAGACCAAGCATTATTTCAGAAGCACGGAGGAGAAAGACGGCGAGGATGAGGAAGATGAAGAGGAGAGATTGAGGAGAGGAACACAAAATGCGCTGATAGATTTGGGAGGCAAAGAACACCAGAACCGAGGTGGACGCAGGGTGGATGGGTCCAAGCCAGCGGCAGTTGTGATTGGTTGGCAGCGAGGAGAGAGGCAACCAAGGGCAGTCAATCCCACCCATAGAGGAATTCCTCATTTGCCCAGTCAGCCAACTCTGTATCATCAGACGACCAATCAACCGATGTATCAAACGGTCCTGACCAATCAGCAGGCCCGGAGGCGTCTTATGGAACGGAGTATGACTGCGGTGACGCCCATAGAAGACCCGCAGCTGCCCGTGATTGTGTTTCGTATTGGGATACCTGATATCAAACAAACGGTCAGTACACGTCTGTTGACACTGACTACATTACCTGAACACTGCAGCCATTCCGTGTTACAGGAGAAACAGACCTGAATCACATAGAAATCTTTCAGTCTTTTAGTAGATTCCCAAATATGTTTCAAACTCACAACAACCCTGAAAATGAAAGTATTTATCACTGCAAAAGCTTCTCCTGTAGGTCCTGAAATGACTCCTGACTCAGTGAACATGTTTAATTAACCACATTAAGAATCTTCAGATAAAGCCAGACTCGTATCACAGATGCTGAATTGTAATATAAAGCTTTATTTCAGATGTGTTGAAAGCTTTCTGAAACAGCTAAAAATGATTGATTACTTTTAAGTGTAAACAGCAAGCGACAGGTGTCATAGCTGTTTGAAACATACAGATATTAAAGGAAGGTTCTGGGTTTATTATATGTTAAGCTCATCACACCTGTGATGTGCTGTTGATAAAAAATATCTAAAAAATAATTCTGACTGTCCCTGAGGGGAAAACAGTGTCTCCAAATAATCATTATACTTGTAAAGGGTGTGTTATTATTTCCTGAAGCTCTCTGTGGGCTCTTTATACTCATTTCTTGTGTTAGGTTATATTTAGCAGGATTTCTCTCTTTTGGCTCCTCTGTCACTCTGAAGACTTTAAAGCAGTTTGTTATTCCTCCTAATTCCTGTTTTCTCTCCGGCCATCTGCAGAAGTGTTTGCGGTTCGATCCCAATGCCACCGTGTGGAGTGCGAAGCAACGGATTATTTGTTCTCTCAGCGAATCGTTGTGGGACGTTTACAATTATGGCCTCTTCCAGCCAGCTGCAGATGGAAGAGATGCCAGATTCCTGGAGGAACAACGTTTGCTGGGAGAGTTCTCTCAGTCTCTGGAGAAGGGTGTGCCCTACCTGGAGGTTCTGTAGCAGATGTTACATCACAGAAATATTCCTAAACCCCATCAAATCAGTGTGCTTCAACTGCTGTGCTTTTGTGTGGTTATGAACCGAAATGTTGAAGGAAATGTTTCAGATTGTTTACTCTGCTATATGTATCTGTTTACCTAACTTTGTTAATTCACATTCAGAAATGTAATCTCTCTCTCTCTCTCTCTGTCTAAATATGTATGTTTGTGTGTGTGTATATATGTTTGTGTGTATATATGTGTGTGTGTTTTGGAGGGTTTTGGAGGGTGCTGAATAATCTATTTCTCATTTCACTTCCTCTTTAAATTACAGTTCAGATATAAGACACGCGTCTACAAACACACAAATCTAGATGAGAAACAGCTGGCCAGGCTGCACACCAAGGTACAAACATGAAAATACTACACTACCTATATATGTTTAATGTCATGTTTAATCACAGAAATCAGCTTAAACATGTTTCATGGTGCTGGATGCAGTATGTTAAGGCAGTGGTTCTCAAACTTTTTCAGCAGGAGGTTTCTTGTTTAAGGTGAATCCTTTTGTGGTCCCCCAAAAGAAAACTCTTTGTCAAACTTACGATTTTACTTTTTGGACTATACCAAAACCAAATGACTTTATACAATGCCAGAACATCAGTTCTCTGTGTAGCCTTATTTCTCTGATGTTGAATATTAAAAATGTGTATAAAAATATTTTATTATTATTTTAAATATTTCTATTTTTTAAATACATAATATTTTACAAAGGACAATTGCATACAGGTAAAGGTTTTTAAATAATTTCCTAAACTAGACATTTCTATGCGGCCCCCCTAGCGCCATTTGGTGGCCCACCAGCGGCCCCTAGTTTGAGAACCACTGTGTTAAGGGCGCTGCACAGAGAGAGAGTGAAGTGTTTGTGTGTGTCTCCCTCTACAGGCCAATCTGAAGAAGTTCATGGATTATGTTCAGATTGGAGCTGTGGAGAAGCTGAGCAGAGCTCTTGAGAAAGGCCTGGACCCAAACTACCACGACCCTGAGAGCGGAGGTCAGACACCCAGACCTCAGTCCTGCACTTACATACTCGTATAACAGGCTATTCCTGAGAATTTCAATTGATTGTATCAAATATCTTCTGTGGAACAGTTCACTCAAAAATATTTACATTCAGTATTTAAATTATGTTTGTGGAGCAGTACAAGACCGCAAAGTGCCTTTAAGAAAGTTTCTTTGCAAAGCATGTTGCTTGTTACTATTGCTAAAAGCGTCCACAGCAGAATCATCTGACAGTGTCTGGTGTGTTTCTGCAGAAACTCCTCTAACTCTTGCCGTTCAGGGGCGTCTGAGTCTGGAGGGGATCCGTGTTCTGGTTCTGAATGGGGCTCATATGGATTTCCGGTCCAGAGACGGACTCACACCGCTGCATAAAGCAGTCCGGGTGCACAACCAGTCAGCACTTCTGGTACAGACTCACCGAAAACCTGCAAACCCTAATTAGGACTAATTATGATAGTTTAGTGGTTAGTTCACTCAGTTAGCAGGACTTGCTTGTCTTTCTAACTCTCACTCGTCTCTCAGGTGCTGCTGTCTATGGGAGCATCTCCAGACTACAGAGACCGCTGCGGTCTAACGCCGCTGTACCACTCCGTGCTGACAGGGGGCGACACGTCCTGCTGTGAAACGCTGCTGTACTATAGAGCGCGACTGGGTGTGCGAGACGAAAACGGCTGGGACGAATCACACCAGGTGTGTGTGTGTCACATCACCTGTAACATCAGTTTAATTACAGACATTATAATTATATCATATTATCTCTTAACAAATGCTCATCAACTTTAAAATAGAATAGATGTGTAATATCTGGGGATTATAATGCACAAATCTAAATATCTGAGAAATGTCAGTGGCATGTTTTAAAGGGACAGTTCACCCAAAAACGGTATCATTTGTCACTTTATCAATGTCTGGTTAATTAATTTCATGTGTATATGGTGTTGTGTATTTATCTGTATGTGTGTGTGTGCGCATGTCTTTTGTGTCTGATGTTTTATATTTTTCTCTTTTTATTTCTCCCTCACCCTTGATTTATGTCTCATATTCTTTCTCTCCAGTTCAGTCTTTCTTTCACAGTACTTAATGGTTCATCACTCAGAACCCAACTACACACACACACACACACACACACACACACACACTGGTGAGAGTTTGGCTCAATGCATGCGTGTGCACTAACACATATCAGTCCTCACGGGGGCGATAGAGTTTCCTTTAAATTTCTGAGCTGGTGTGCAAGATGTTTAAAATGTCTCAACAGTTTATGTAAGCATTAGAAGAAGACAGTTCAACAGTCCTGAAGCACATCACATATTTAGTTATGAAATATATTCTGAGAAGGAAAAGTCTCCTTCTTTACCTCCTACACTCCTGACCTTCTAAACATCTCCTCATGTCTGCTGATTGAGGAGTTTATCTGCAGGCTGAGAGACATTACTCCACTTTTTAGCCCTCAGTCAGATCTGGATGTCCTCTCATGTAATCCTGTTACACTCCAGCGTGAGTCTCAGTCCATCTAATAGTGCTCATGTGTTTTCTTAAAATATGGTCACCATAGAAGTGTGTTGCTGCTGGAAGATTATTTACCAGACTTTACCTAAAAGTCTTATAGTCAACTCAACCAGGTCAACCTTAGCCTAACTGAATGCTAGTCAATGTACCAGCTAATGACCATAAATCACCAGCTGTGAAATTTAAAACCAGCTGCTTTCTGAAGCATCTGTTAGCTGGATTCTCCAGCCAGACATGAACAGAACGTTTTACTATCTGATCATGAATGATTTAAATGAAACAATATCACCCTGTCCATAGCCCACCCAGTGTCTCTCTCTCTTTCTGTCTCTCTCTCTCTCTCCATAGATCAGACATGAGGAGGAGTTTGGAGGGTTAGACTTCACAGGTGCTCTTCTATCATCTGTCATTCATTGTCTTGTAATACTTGTCTGTTGACTGTGTTGAATATAAATGTATCTGTATATTCTCTCAGTTTCTCCTCAAAATCTGTTTATGTAGAAAAATATAACAAGATATTTCATATTTCCTTTATCCCAATTCACAAACACCTACCTGTCAGGTGCCCACACATCCGGCCATGATACATACAATGCAGAACATAAGAACCAGGATGATCAGGAGATGTATTTAGATGAGGGTTGCTAACAGCAATGAGTGCAGTGGTTAGAAAAAACACTAAATGTCTTTCAGTGATCAAATGCTGCTCTTGTTTTCATAACATTCACTCAACTGCAGGCGTGCCAGCACGGTTTTGCTCAACACTTAGAGCATCTTCTGTTCTATGGGGCGGACACCACTTCCCAGAATGCATCAGGGAACACTGCCCTTCACATATGTGCCCTTTACAACAAGGTACCAACTTAAAACTCTACATCAAACTGACACTGCAGAAGTGATGTCATCATTGGTGTGATTTCTGTTGTGTGGCTTATCTTTGTTTTTCTTCAGCAAATATAAAAATCTGCTTTGTTTTTTAATTTGTTGTTAGTGCTGCCTAGTTTAAGGTAGTTTATTGATCAAAATTAGGGTTGCCTGCTGTTGATGGTGACTGATGTTTCCTCTGTCCAATCAGGAGAGCTGTGTCCGAGTCCTTCTTTATCGAGGAGCCAATAAAGAGATCAGGAACAAACACGGCCAAACCCCCTTCCAGGTATCTGTGTTATCAACTGAACCAAAGTTTATTACGCACATGGGAAGTTTCACCATTATGAAAAATGTATAGACACAATTGAAGTGATGTGCACGGATACATGCGCAGTTGGCAGAGCTTTCAGAGTCCTTGAATCTGGATGGCAGTGGCAGACCTGACGTTAAATCTCACACTGCTGTTGCTGTAGGTCGCTCTTATGGCTGGTCATTTTGAACTTGGAGACATCATCAAAAATCACAGTGACACAGATGTTGGTAAGTATGTTGGAGATTCTTTCGACTATAAGAAGGTAAGAAATGGTTATTTGAAGAATCTTTGACTGAATGGTTATTCGGGGAAGGAAAAATGTTTCTTCTGTGGCATCGCTGCAAAGAATGTTAAAGAATATTTATAAGAGTTTCTTCTTTATCTATCTAGTATATTTAATAATTAATATTTCTTCCTCTCTATAGTTCCATTTTTGGAAACCCCTAAATATGTTCCTCGCTATATGGACAGTGTGCTGAATCAAGCCAGCTTTCAGCATCCACACCCTTTGCTGAGAGCCAAGAGTGAGAACATCATGGTCATGGATCCAGTCGTTCTGCCCACCACGGTGTCCAGCATGCCACCTGCGCAGGTACGATTCAAACCCTCGAACCATCAGCACAGACCGCAGCCTTTAATATCAAATCCTTCTCCTTCCTCCCTGTGCCTCTCAGACTCAACGACGCGCCTCTTTCGCTTTGAGGAGCTCCAGCAGTCCACATGGAGCTCGTGCCCGTTCACCCTCACGGGGGAGAGAGGGAGGAGAAACAGAGGAGAAGCAGCAAAAGCAACGAGGAAGGCAAGGGTGAGTAGAGCTGAGTGAACACATGAATACATGTTCTCACCTGAGAGCTGAGTGAACACATGTTCTCACCTGAGAGAAGAGTGAACACATGAATACATGTTCTCACCTGAGAGATGAGTGAACACGTGAATACATGTTCTCACCTGAGAGCTGAGTGAACACGTGAATACATGTTCTCACCTGAGAG
>JAZGTI010007897.1:0-20944 GCA_036877585.1 Botia kubotai
TGTGGGGATATCGGCGCCTAAACATGACGCTGAACAAAACAACCTGTCATTTGTTGCTTTACATATCAGTCAGACATCTTGGGCCTCTTGGACGGTTCTTAAACAATGAAAGTTGCTATGGAGTCCAGACCTTCTGCTGTTAGTCTGAAGGTTTGGTTATGCAAGATTAATAAACTTGATATACAGAAAAGCCAGCAATTTTATTCCCCAAACATTTAAACACTGATGGATTACTAGACGCATGGTTTGTTTAAGCATCCCGACCAGCCTGACACAGCACTGTTGGCTCAACCAACGGTGTCAGTTTTGGGTGGGACTGTGTTTGTCAAACCAATGGGGGATAAGGGTAATGGCAGAGTGTTTGTGTAACATGTTTGAAAGCAGTCATTATTTTGCATTTCCCTTTGGTGACAGTAATGGTGGGGAAATTATATACTTCACATTTACATTTATTCTAGCTATCAGAAAATGACACAAACACTCATTAGATGTTTAGGTTCTCCAGCCTGTCAAAAACAAACCTAAAATACAACAGGGTTCATTCCATTTGATTTAGGCTGCCGTGATGATTTCTGTAGATGATTTCAAAGGATTATTGTTGTTTCAAATCTCCATTATTTTTTTCATTTTGTATCTCTGTTGTGGTTTATAGAAGGAAGGAAATGCATGTTTCGAATAATATGGAATGAGTAAATGATGACAAAATTTTCCCAGAGTACCTCTTTAAATGATTTAACATAAATCATAAAGCCATAACTGTACTTTGATGTTTTGGATTTAAACTTTATTGCCATTTGAATTGCTATACAAACTGAAATAGCGTCGAAATAACAACCAAATGGCCACTGAACAGTCCGCTAAATTACAAATATTCTTCAGAAGAGCAGTTATGTTACTTACCAGATTAAATTCTCGCAATTGACCTCCCCCTTCTGAAGCAATACTTACATCCCCCACCAGATAATTTAGTCCAAATGTAGGTCAACCAGACCTGTTAAATCTTCCTGCCATTATAAAATACACTGATGTGTGTGTGGAGAGAAGCTGCCCAGACAGTATCACCATCCACCCAGTGCTGGGCATAGACCTTCACCTCATCTTCTGGCTGCTGTCCACAATCTCTCTTCAGAGTTCTGCATAAGCATGTCCTTAGAATATCAATTACATACACTCAGAGTTACTGAGGTAAAAACTATATGCTATAAATTCACAGAGGTACTTTTCACTTGTTTAACTGTCCCTGTTTCTTTGTATCCAAATCTCAATGTGACAATACAAGCTACCTTTTCTCACTTTAACACAGAGTGGTACACTTGATACTCTATTCAAAACATAAACACAAACACTATCCTGCCCTCAAATAAGACTACCTTAATAAGACATCAAGCAAGTGGTTGCTATCATAAACAGGGTGAACTGTTCAAAGGCCTTTAAAAAGATTGCACAACTGATGCATTATAGGGAACGGAAAAGAAATTCAATTTTTCTGTAGCTATTTATCTGCCTGAAGAGTAAATGTCCTCTATGAAAATACCCATTTGATGAATCGATCAATACTGGTGGTGGTATATTGCAAGAATTCAGTAACACTGTTTGGGATAGTAAAGATGCTCTAGGTAAGATGAGTGTAATACAATAGAGACAGTCTCTGAAGACGTATATCTGCTGCAGAGCAATATATCAATGGCAGATCAATGTCTGAGGAAAAATGTTTTTGGGAACATCTTTTGCCCTAGAATGAATGTTGCTTGCTCGGAATTGCACATATTTTTTTACTTGGTTTAAAGGGACATTGGGTTACAGAGGACTAAAACACACATTGAGGTCTTCACACCATGACTCTTGACTTTTAGCACCATGGACAACACGCACACACTACATCTGATTCTTTCTGAGTTCAGTCCCTTCACTTCAGAACCACGGTCAGTTCCATTTAAACACTTACACTTAAAATCTGTCTTTGTTTACTTACCAAACCTGTCTGCCTTTATTCTTCTGTGGAACCTAAAAAAGTGTTTTTTTTACAACAATGTCCTGGTTGCTTTTCTTCATACACACACACATATATACTATAAAAGTCATATGGATTACAGAAATAGGGCATCAGCTCCATTGACACCACATGACATGACTCTCACATATCACATGGCTGATTTTCATTGAAGTCAGTGAAGCCATGTTTGACTGAGAGCTACAGTGTAGGGGAACATTTATTTTGTGAATAAAAACGTTAATTTCTGCATGTTCTTCACACAAACAAATTGGCCCTTATCCTTCAAAAAATCACATTTTGTTTAAGAGGAATGTCGTATAGGTTTGGACAGTATTATATATTTCTAGGAATACACTTACTGACAAATACTTAAAGAAACATTTATTGTTATGCTGGTTGAAACTCTCTTCAGATCCTAAGAGCAATCACTTAATGGTCTAAATGTATTTATATAAATAAATAGCTTCTGTGGAAGACACAGAAACATAAAATGTTTGTCCAGTCATTGCATGCAGCCGATCTTACGGTTTCAAGGTTTTGCTTGCTACTGCTAGCTACTCCGAAATTGTCTATGCTACCTTTAATAGGAACAAAACATCCTTAAATTATTAGATCAAAGCAACAGCAGCTTTTCTAACTGCTTTTTTAAACATTTGAAGGAATTACAGTGCACCAACATGTGATTGATTTTCATAAATACAGTGTAGAAACTGCCTACTATGTCTGGCAAAGCACCAAATGCTAAAGGCTCAACGACGGGCTATTCCCCTTTCATCTTTCTCTTCTTACCTCTGAGATCCAACTGAAATGTTGTTCAAAGTGAAGAGCTTTTAGAAGCATTTGCAGTGGACCAGTGGATCTGGCTGCTTGCCCTGGAGTTAACGTCTCTCTCAGCCTGACAGCTGCATCAGTGGGCCGCAGCAGTGCGTGTTTAAGACAAGCCTTCCCACTGTCTCCGACTAGGTTTTGGTTTTGTGTCATATTGATGAAAATAAGAACTATAATTAATACGCTGTATATGGTAGTCTTGCACTAAAGAGCAACTGTTATTTCTACCATTATTATTTTTTTAATAAATATTGTGTTTATTTAAGATACTAAGGTAAAATACAGATATTTCTGTGTTATCAGTTGCAGCTATAATTTTCAAGTACAGATTTTGTTCTATGGCCTTTCTAACTTGTTTTTCTCTCCTAAAAATAAAAGAGAGGATTTCAAAGATTTATTCTCTACATGTCATAATAAATTAATCATTCTTCTCCAAGAATGGATTCATCTCTGTTCTTATTCAATAGGCAGTCATTTATATTTATGTAACAAGCCTTAGACCTGAGCCGAAATTAAATCTGTTATGTTGTGAAACTACAGTGTGTTTCAGATATATATTTTTACTGTTAGTTGCTGACAGGTCTACAGTATGATTGGCATTTGATTGGACAGAGTAGCATTGTGGAGCAAGACATAATTGATGACATGACATCTTGTTAGTGTATGTGTGAGTGTATGTGCGTGTGTACATTCTTGGGAAAATCTCATTAAGGGTATCATTTAGTAACGAGCGCACACAAACAAAACTACTGATAAAGTAAGGAAACCGTAATGGCCTCTGACTGAAATCCAACACTTCATTATTGTTGTATTCCCCAACTATAATTGTTTGGAAAAAAAGAAAGTTGTCAAGCAAAATATAAAAAACTAAAAGGCAAATTGACTTCTCCAGCATATGAAGAAATTGAATACCTTTAAATTGTATATCAATTTAGCAGTAAATGGTAAATGGTACATTAAAATGGTACTATAATGAAACCAACTGTTATGTTAGCCAAAGAGAAATTTCACAGAACAAAGAGTTGACGTCATTCCACCAAAAAACGTCAATTCTGTTGATTGATCTTGAATCATTTACCATAAACTGCCTGAGAAAGTCATTTCCACTGCTATCACTTTTTGAATGTTTCTTTTCACATTCATAATTACAGGGCATGTCAATTTTTGCTTAAGATGTGGCTAGAAACTAAAGATCAAAGGAAAATGTCATCTGAAGGGATATTTAATGCTACACTACACTATATATAATTATCAGTCCATATACCAGTCACAATGTATGAGCCAATTTACAGTCTACTGTTAAAATGTGAGGGTTGTCTGGGGCTTTTATCATTAAAATGCTTTCATTATTTATATTTTTCCAAAAATGTTTTTTTTTCATTTGCAAACCAATTAAGATAAGACTTTGAGAAGATAACTACGCTTTAGGGATGCCGAATCTGTCTGTTTTGACTCATGCATCTAAGGACCAAATAGAGATCATTGTTTTTTCATTAGTAAAGGTTATTTAACACAACAGATATATAGACAGGCATGATTGATCATTTCCAATGTGGCTAAATCCCATCAGTGTCCATCATGTGACAAACAACACAAACCGATGAATAAAAATACATCGTCCATGTGAGGAACACACAACGCACTTTAAATCTCAACAGCGCAGGCAACACTTTCACTACACACTGTGCACACAGCTATACAAGCTATAAGCATTTATAAGAGTCTTGACACTTCCATCTACAAAGAGAATAACAAAAATTAAGTCCCCCCTTGATGATGTCAGCAAGCCCTTTGCCTCTTTCTGAGTGATGTGTTGCATCAGAATGAGACGAATAAAAGAAATCAAATGTTTAAATTCTTTAGATTCTTGGACCATTACATAGTACTTTCAAAGATTAATCTGAATTTGAATTTTTCACACAGCAGGATAATAAATCTCGTACATATACTGAGTATAAATATTTTGGAAATACATTGGACTAAGTAAACAGTGTTTCATTGCTCTTGCATAATGACTGAATTTGCTATGGTAACCATGGAAATTGCTCACTTATCAAGAGCCAGACTGACTAAATTGACCGTAGTGGAGAAAGGCATGGAAAAATGAGAGCGAGAAAGAGAGAGGGAGAGGGAGAGAGGCTACTAGGGTGAGTGCCCTAAGTGTCAGCGAATGTAATTATTACTTACACTGAGGGACTGGGAATTTGATCAGCATGCTGCTCTGTTGATCATCTCCACACAGTGGTCTGGACAACGTGATCAGAGTTTCAATGCATGAGGGTATATGAGCCAACCCTTACTGAACATTCATTTAAGATATGCTCTATACGCAATACACACTGTCTGTCTCTGAAATGCACATCATAAAGGATTTTAAAAAAATAAATTTTATTAGTTAGATCTGTAACCAGGTTTATATATCTCAGTCTCAGCTATCATAACAAGTTCATAAACCTGGTCTGAGATCAGCACCAACCACAACACTGCTACAGTGGACTGAGCCTTTTAATTCAGGGTGTGAAATGGGATTTAAATGATCTCTCTACTATCAGCCAGTGTCAGCAGGAGCCTGTGACATTCATGACAGAGAATCTCATTAGTTTAGCACAAACCTCTTGAATTCAATAAAGCAATAAGCACACGTTTACTTTGGACCTACACATTAAATAAGACATATATAAACCAGAGTGTTTATGAGAATAGCAACATATAATACAACATATAATTGGACCAAATAGCACAGTGTCACACACTGTAAACTTGTCTCTGTGTAAACATAAATTAAAGCCTGTGAATGGTTCACTTCATGCACAATGAATGAAGCATGCATATTATTAACTAATAATTAATATTGACTCTACAATAGTCCTACAGGTTTTGGGATACATTAGATCACTGGTCAGGTTTGGTGCACTACAATTAACACCAGTGGGAGATGCCTGATACTGAGTAATATTTTTGTGACGTGTATGGATGACTTCAGCAAAAATGTGAGAACACCTAATGAATATAATTCAAAAAGCAAGCGGCATAGTAAATATTATCCAGTCAGGTGGATTGTCATTCAGCAAATGTTTAGCTTTGTTTGCACAATATGTGATTGTGCCATGCATACAGCACAATATCAGTGTTACTGTCAGGATTGATAAAAACACGTAAATATGCCAACTAGTAAAATCTATGTTGCATTAATAATTTTGCAGGAGGTTTAATTAAACAGCAGTTCACCAAAACAATGTATTTGGTTCTTGCACATCTTGAGACCAAAGATCACAAAGATGGACGTAACTATTGACACAATTTATACATTTCTCCATGTGATGATCATGTGATCAATTAAAGTTCCATCTGTTTCAATTCCTATCTCCTTTAATGTCATTCAACACATATCAAAAGCCCTGAGGTTAGTTCTGACCTTTCTATAGCTGTTTAATGTAGCAGTCTTTCTGAAATGCAGGATAAAATCTGTCCAGTTAAAAAGTAAAATCTGCAGGTTGTCCATATTTGAAATTAAGGCTGGTGACAATTATATTTTTAAGGGCCGGTTTTAGGGTGCATTAGACTCATCTGCTTTGCTAAAGACCACATGTTTTTATTGAGTAGAAAAGTCCTTCAAGACCTTGTATTGATTTTAGGGGTTTGAATGCAATTACTGCCAAATATCACCTATCCTTGCCCTTCAGATTCTTTAGCTTTATAAAAAAAAGATATAGTTGTGACAGGGATATTCACTGAACTTCACTAAGCAGTGCCATGTCTTTAATTACATTTTAATTAGATTTGGGGATGACTGTAACAATGCTCATCTCAAACACTATTAAACAGTATCTTGTGACATTGCATGTCCTTGCCTGTACAGCTTTTCAAGCATTCATTAATAGGACAAAAAGAAATAATGAATCCACAGTCTATAGCAATCATCTATATCAATTATTCCACCATTTGGAGAGAAAACACATACAACATGAGTGTATGGTTCCCCTAAAGCTGGTCCGGAATCAGTTATATCACCGTTTCATTCATTAGGGTCAGTCCCAGAGGCATTCATATAAATCCAAGGCAGTAGCAAATTGGCTACAGCCATAAACTGTTTATAGGATTTGACAACTTTACTGTAGGTCTGAGGTTAAAGTATCTGTACCTTTGACCTTGTGAAAAAACTTCCTGCCAAAACAGATAACAGTCATTATCAGTTTAACACCATCTAATAAGGTAGATTCAATTACTTTATAATAACTTTCATTGGTAGAAACAAGGACCATTGTCTGAAACAAAAGGCAGAACCAATCATCCATCCATCTATCCATCCATCCATCCATTGTCTACCACTTATACCTCCTGGAGAGTGCTGGAGCCTTTCACGGCTATCTTGGGCCGAGGTACAGAAACACTCTTGACAAGTGCCCAGTCCATCACAGCAAAAACAGATTTAATAAATGAATTTATTAATTTAATAATAATATTAAATTGATGTTAAAACACGTCCATGTTTATCAGTAAATATTATTTGCAGCTTAATGCTGAAAATGTACCCCCCTCAATTTGAAATTTAAAATTAGACATAAAATTAACATTGCTTTTCTGTGGATACCAAACTAGGAATCTGTATATTTTAAGTAATACATTTTATACATTTGTATATAAGATTATATAAGTAATAAGTAACTTTTAGATGTTCATACTCAAACTTTTCAGAAAATTTGTAGGCATACGTTTGCATACGTCTTCAACTACACAACAGATTTTTTTCTAGGCCTCTGCCCAATAAAGCCTGGTGGTGGCCTCTGACTATTTTTGCCATAAGCAAACCAGAGTGACCTTTTTTAAATTGTGTAAATTAAGCTGATATCATTTTTAAGGTGGAGTAGTGGTGTACAAATATATTAAATCTACTTTGGCCACATCTACCCCCTCAGCCACCTAGCAGAGGAGATTGGAGTGAAGAAGACTATGAGAAGAATACAAGTAACTGAATCAAACTCTAATAACCCAAACACACACACACACTCAGAGAGGCAAAAGCAGAATAAGTTATATAAAGAGACAAAGAATGAAGAGAAGAGTGAAAATGAGATTTAGAGTACAGTAAATCTGATGTCTCATTACTGATGCCTAAATATATATATATATACACTGACCACATTAGGTGTTATGAAATACTATGAGAAAAGCAAATTAAATGCCACGTTCATTTTACATATAAGTTCTTTTTAACAATATGATCAGCAGTGGTCCATTAGTGTGTCATCTTATCTACAGGAAGGATGTTCCTTGTACTTTATAATGATATTACAGCATCCCAACTCACATCCAGATCTTACAATTGAATTATTATTCTTGTACGTCTCAGCCTTGATTTAAATTAACATTGACATAGAGATCGGCTGGGCTCAGCATTATCTTTGTATTAAACAGGAATCACATTTGGGTATGCACAGCATGAGCAGCGCCTTTCAGTATTCAGTAGAGAAGACACTACACAAGCACATAAAAATCCTAATTTAATTCATTTGATCTATTACATTTACAAGCTGATTTAAAGAATATAATACTTTCTGGCTTTTTATTTGATAAGTGACTTAAGTCAACCGGCAATGACTGAAAAGTGTCTTGTATAAATAGATTTGAAGGAACACAGGATGACACAGCTAAAGAAACATCTGAGTTTAGCCAGTAATTCATCTTTAATCTCTAGTTTAAAAATTATGCATTTCATTGCATTGCATAACAAATTATAAAACCAGTAGCATCACCACATAGAGGATGGTAGACATTTTAACAAGACAACTAACTTTATGTTTCTATGCCTATTAAGGATAACCGACTGGTCTCAAAGTCTATTCCTTTTTACTTTTTTGTATGAAGTCAGTTCCCCCAGGTTCAAGCAGGTGTAATTCTTTATTAACTGTGGACACAAACATGGACGTTCCATGTTCCACCTAACATTTAGAACTAGAAACTGACCAAATACTTGTATCTATTTTTTTATTATTATAAACCTAACAAACTTGTTATGTTTTGCTTAAAAAGTATGTTTGTGCTTTGTTTTTGTAATAAATACCTCCTAGTTTCACATGCTGATTTTAAAGTGTATTAAATTCAATGTTTTGAACAATACAATCAATTATTCTTTTAAGTCAAATAGATCAAAACTTCATTTGAGTCCATTTATTAAAATTTATTCTCAGTCTGATTAATTAGACTGTTGCCAATAAAATGAAATTCACATCAACTCATCCATAAAATCACACATAGATCAAAACTTCAAGTGAATCAATTTATTAAAATACATTTATAATCTGATAAATTAGGCTGTTGCCGATTAAATTTTATATAATTTAAATAATTTATGCAATAATAACTAGTCCTAGAAATTTATGAACTATGAGCAGAGGAAGCAGAAACCGATCATTTCTGACCCTGGTTCAAACTACCATAAGTCAATACATTCCAATCAGACCGCACATTATAAAAGATTACAGTGCTGTCAGTGTTCAGAACTAAGCACTTTCCCAGCGCTCCATTACGTTCCATAGACCGAGAAAGAACAGATCATCTGCTGCTCCATTACCAGGCATTACCCTTCATAGATCAAAGCACAAGCGCAGTATCTCTGAGAGGGAGTGATGGCCATTATGTAGGTCTGGGTTGTATAAGGTATGCCAATCGATGCCCGTTAGAGCGTTTGATGTGAATAACGTTATGGCACAAAGAGAGATCTAAAGGCCAGCTATGAAAACGCTGGTGCGGCCACACACTCTCTTTATTGGCCTGATTTTATTGCATAGGGCAGATCAAAGAATCAAGAGGGTGGGGGTGCAGAGTTTACTAATTTAAACAAGTACAAATGAAGCATGGCAAACAATTTTCTTACTATACATTAGCAGTTACACTTGTGATAGGAGCTCCAGGGCTTTATGGGGTGTACAGTGCTTGGATACTTTAGAATCTCAATAGATGCAATAGATAATCAGAATTTTTTCTTAAGTAACCCATAAGCCATTTGCTTATTGTTTTATGATTATTGCATACATACTACTCATCTGGCATACTGGGTTTTGCATAAGTATTGGGACAATAAAAATAATGGGCCCGTTTGCTGTGAAGTCAAGAAATTATTTATGATTAAAAGATGAATATGAAGCAAATGTACAAAATGTGACATTTTGTTATTTGACTGTTTAACACATAAATGTTTTACCAATCTAATGTGCGCTAAACTCACAATTGTGTATCTAAATGATCAGCTGTGTTCTGTTGCATTAATTGTTCACACATTTGAGGCAGAGAATGTGTAGTATCATTTCTGTCTATCGCTTCTGCAGTCTAAATCTTGTGTTCTTGAGAAGCTCAGGTTGCTGTTCAAGATGTAGGAACTATACCACTAACAGTGCAGCTAAAAGAGCGTAATGACCCCACTAATGGAGAAAACTATCAAAAGCCAGCAAATTAGGCATGAACAACATTGTTTTTTTACAAGGCAGGAAGCAGCACAGTCCTGTTAATTGCCGTGTTTTGATGAGCTGTGTAAACGAAAAGGCCTTATTAAAGCCACCTCCGACGTCTAATGGATTTTGGTGGATTGAGGCATTGTGTAACCGGTACATTTAGTCAAAACCCAATGGACTTAAAAGGAACCTGAATAAAGTAACAATACATATGGTTAATTATCAGCTCTTTGGCTTGTCTTCGGCTTGTCTTAAATCAGCTGCCAGCATCTCAAACTAAGTTTCAAGCATTTATTGTATAATAAACTGCAGGATCTATTCTAAGTCAACCATAAGCATCTAACTGCTTAATTATTTAATTAATCATAAACCTGGTTTTGATGCTCCTCAAGTAAGCTAAAATAAAAAAAGAAACAAAAAGATACAAAATATTTTTTTCATCATCCCAAACAGCAAAGTAATCACACTAATTCGAATGAAACATTTCTACTGAAAAATGTGATCACGAGTCAACTCATAAATGGTAGCCGAGAACTGGAAAAAAAATGAAAAAAGAAGCTTTGATCTGAAAAGATGCGGCTTTACCAGAAAAAGGTAATAAGTGTGGAATTCTCACATCATTCCTCGGAGCAAGTCCTCATTGAACTTGGGAAGGTTCTTCTCAATAAGTGTCAGGAGAGAAAACCTTGCCAAAGATAATATTGTCTGTGGTGAGCAGCATATGATACATTATGCATAGTACCTGGACACTTCAAAGAAGAATGAGAAAAAAGGCAGAAGTGTAGAGAAGTCCTTTCTGTTTCATCTTCCGCATTCAATAACGTTCCGCTCTCACGGATCATAACAACTACGGATCTCAGTCTCTAGTGATTGTTCCAGCCTGTGTTGCACAGTCAACAACATTCCATGTTGTCTAAACCCTGAATCCTGTTTTTACCGAAGGATCCTCCTTTATTCCTGGTAATGGTGTGATTCATCATGAGCTATCTTGGTGTGCTATGAATAGGAGGGCATGGGAGGTCGTCCCCACAGAAGCAATAGATGAACATGATCAATGTGGCACGGCTAGAATGAACAATGTTACATCTTTTTCACGAAGCACTATTTTGAGGTTGGAGTTTTCTTTGAAAAGAGAGAACTGTTGTTTGAGAACAAAGGCAGAAAGTATGTTAGATGTTAGTGAGATAAGAAACAGGCAAGTCAAGGACACAGTGGCAACTTTCTAAAAGAACCATAAGGTTTTCAGGATCTTTTCTCTAGTAACCGTATAAGACTTAACAATTTAATGGGATGAACAATGGTGCTTTGCGGAATTGTTAAGTGTTTGATTTAGAGTTGGTGCCACAGTTCTTCACTTTCTAAGGAGGGGTCATTACCTCTACTCAGAAAGCCATTAGCCTCTTACACGCCACATCAGAAAACATTTCACTTTTGCTTTGCTTCCTCTGACACAGAGAAAGAACTAAATTTTTAGCATCTAATTTTCTACAGCCTCTAGAACAGGAAAATGGGTAAGTGGGGTAAGATGAGCCATTTTTAGTACTAGTAGTAAGTTCTTCTCAAGGTAAGGGCAGTAAAAACATATAAAACTATAGTGTTGTAGGAAAGCATCAATAATCTGGTTTAAACACCTATACCTGAGATGTACGAGGTGAGATGGGCTTCAATAATGTATTTTTTTAAGCGAAAAATTTACATAATTACTAAAAGCATTTTATCAAATAATTACAAAAAATTGAAAATTTTACACTCCAAGTTTTTTTACTGTACTTGTTCTAATTTACCTAATGATCCAGAAAACACCCATAAAACAGGCTGTTTTTTAAAATGTATTAATACATATTGTGAAACATGTCTTCTTACATTTTTACTGTAGGTAAAGTAAGTGATCACGCAAGTGATCAAGAGCACGTACTTATATTTTCAGAAACATGCAGGTCTATATATTTAATGATCTATTACTGACAATCAATTGACAACAACAAACTGAATCAAAATATAAATGTTAAATTAAAGACTTTTAATTGCTTGTTATACATAAATTAGCATGACAATATTGCATTAAAAGCAATTAAAACAAAACCGCATTACACTGGCTGCAAAAAATATTATTGGTAATAATTTGACCATAAATATTGATTTAATGGCTAAGAAAATAATCAAAATAAACAAACAACTCTAACAGTTCATTTGCAGACTGCTGTATGTCAGTTTTTAAGGTGTCACAGTCTAATTACAAATCTTCAAAGTGACATTTCTGGCAGTTCATTTGTTTTTGTGAACAAATCCTCAGGACCTTAAAAACACATCAGACAGATTTAAAGACGTATGGGCATATTTTGCTCTTGGATCATTACAAACAAAGTGTACTAAGCCTTTAAGAATGTTGTACAAAATTATGTTGACATTTCCAAAAAGTAACATGGCAAAAAATAAAAATGAACAATTACTAAAGTAACATGACAAAAAATTATGATAAACAATTACTAAAAGCTCTAATTGGCTGGATATTTTCATTGACAGAAAACTATCTCGGGGCAGCACAGTGGCTTATTGCTAATCTATCTCCAGAAGGTATGTAATTCTGTTTACATTTCATTATGAAAATATCAAATTCAATTATACAAAATCATTAGTTCAGTATAAACAACAGAGGTAAGGACAATAGAAAGTCTTTACTGTGGTACAGAAACAAGGGGTTGGGTTTGGGGTAGGGTATAATAAATAATATTATCTTTGTAAGAAAACTACTGTGTCTATGAGAGGTACTTACTAATCTAGCTTAAAAGTGCTGTTTGTGTCTTGGCAGGGTGTCATGATGGAGTACTCTAATTAAGATCTCATTCTGAGGGATGCTTTCCTGTGTGCACACAGCTGATGTGCCAAACAGGATAAAAAGGCAATGACATCCCATTTCCTCACTCTCCATTTATCTTTCTATGTAACATAATAGAAAAATGAAACTGTGTGACCTCAAAAATTTAACTTTACTGTATATACTATATACATATATGTGTATATACTATATACAATACTATATATGAATACTTATACTAATATTATATATCTGAATCATATAGATTAGGGGAGGCAACAAATGGAGCAGGTGTGACAATTATTGCCATACTCATTCAAAACAATTCAATTCACATTTATTTGTGTAGTACTTTTCACAATACAATCATTTCAAAGCTGCTCTACAGAAATGAAAGTTGTCAGACAATTGTGTTATTAGAATTGATTATAGAATTGTACAGGTCCAAGGGTGATCTGAAGTCATCTTAAGATGTCGGAAGCATATTAGAGCTGGCATGATCTGTAGTTACCTGGGATAGGTATCCTGAGGTAGAAACAGGTGCAAAAAAATTAAATAATTAGCATAGATGCTGTTTGTAATATTACTAGCACAAGAAAATTTTTAGATTTATTTCTGATGTAATTGAAATGCAAGGTTATGAGATGCATTATGTAAACGCTTGGCTAAAAAGATGTCTTTAATCTAGATTTATATTGTGGGAGAGTGTCTGCTCCAAAAGCACATTGAGGGATGTGCTATATATGCTTAGTGTGAGAAACACACTATATTAGTTATTTCCTATATTAGCCAGTAGTTCCTTTAAACTTGCATATTTGCATATGTAAGTCACCCACACACAAGCACCAAAATTGGCTAATCATTTCTCCATTGAGGGCTGTCCCTCTCCCCTGCTCTCCTTTCTTCCTGGTTCTCCCTGTCTGTGTACAGTATGTGATAACTCTGCCATCAATTTCATCCCCCACCTGACCCTGTCCAGCTGTTTTTGATAAGGTGGTGCTAGATGATTGAGGTGAGTTTTAATGTATGCTGGTAGCAGGGGCTGTGACCTCCCTGTGTGCTTTAGCAGAGAAAATGAGCTGTAGAACATACAGAAACAGAAGCTGCGTGTGGTAAAATATGATGTCCACAGGCTCTTTCAACCCATCAAGAGGATTAGGACCTTGTTATTCCACGCTACATTTTAGGGCCGAGAAAGACACAATGAATTCCTGCTATCATAGAACTTCTGTAAATAAGGTTTCAGTCGAAAATGTTTCATATGAAAGGGGTAAAATTTCTGTGTTAGTGGAGTCTGGATCAAATCGCCCAGTGTCTAGTTAAGAACCACACATTTTCCACAACTTTTTCATTGGCTTCAGTTTAAAAAAGAAACTTTCAAAAGCTTGACTCTTGAGAGGATAAAAAAATGCCAGCATCAAATCTAAATTCCATCAGCAAAATGCATTCAGCCTTGAAATTTTGTTTTCCTGTATAATTCACAACTTTATATGCTTGTACAGACCTGACAGCCATAAAAAAAGCGTCCAGTGAAGACTAAGAGGATGCCGTGGTGACTTCACATACCCAGCCGAGGCCTTTCTTGGGTGGCTGAACAGGCTGTTTCCTCTGCTTGTCTTTCCATCATTAATCTCTGTGGTGACAGCTTTATTACCATGTCACAATTTTTTAAACTGAACCAAAACCTCTACGCTAAAAGCACTCAAAGAACTTGTAGTTATAGAAGAACAAATGTTGAATGTGTGTGTCAATGTGTTCCTCCACTAAATGGATACAGGATAGGCAGATGTCATGCAGAAGAAAGGAAAACTGGTTTGAGGACTGCAGCTGAAGCCACCATTCACAGATGATTCTGACATCTGCGAGTGCGTCCCAACAGTGGCCTGCTGCTTACATTGTCAGATACAACCGAGCCTTCTGGGTAGAAAAGCAGCTTTAATCAAACACAAGGACACATTGAAACCAGCTTGTCAGCTTGTTGGTATCTGCCTTAAGAGTTAAGGAATACCTCACCCAAAACTAAACATTCTGTCATTATTTACTCATTCTGTCATGCCGTTCCAAACCCATATGTTGTTTCTTCAGTGGAATTTAAAGTGGGAATTTTAAAGAATTTTGACATAAATCTTATGTGATATACTGTCTATACTGATGTAACTTTATATAACAATAACAAACTGTCAAGCTATAAACCCAAAAGCACTATAAAAGGTATCTAAATGACTAGCGCACGGTAAACGTGGTATCTAAGACACCGGCTTGACATATTACTCACGTACAACCGCCAGCACAGGAGCCATATATGAGTTTAGAGAGAAAATGGAAGTTTATTAGTGAATAATAATGACTTGTTTCTATAATGCTTTTCATATTTTTTCATTCCAGATTTATAATGTAAATCCTCCTACAAAAAAATAACATTATTCAAGTTTTGACGCTCTGATCTTTACGTCATTTACTGTAGTTGTATAACAAGCGATTTGATCAAAATGTAATATGCAACAGAACAGACAGAAAGCAAACAAGGCAGTTTGATTGTGTTTTCTCACTCACTCGTATGTCTGAGATACAGAGACGTGTCGCAAAGGACGCAGCTGTGGTTACCCAATCCAGTCACATCTCTCAGCAAATTACACTGCTTATTACCCCTCAGTGTGGCAGAGCAACTTTAAATCATACAGAGTTATGAGAACGCAGCAGAGGAGAGCACTTAGCAGAGAGGTGAGATTTCAGCCACAGCCTCAGGGACAGATCTCTGCCTGCTGGTGCACCTGGACAGCACACTATTCAAATGACAAAAATCAAAGTCAAAAAATAAAAGGGACTTGGATGAAAAATATGCAGGCAGACCCAAAAGGGTTTGATACAAACTCGCAGATGTGCACATACAAAAAACATACATACAAACAAATATTCATATTCAGTCACCTTTTTATTGATGTCACAATGCATACAACAATAATTATGGTATGGTATTATTTCTTTCATTCATTCAGTGTTAATTGGTTCCACATTATCAAATGTTATGCTCATGATCCCAAGGAGATGATGTGCCTTAACACACAGCCTACTCTACAATATACATTCATTGCCATGCCTAGAAAAAACATGGAAATTTTACATCTTGATGTAAAATATTTTGTAATATCTATCAGGCCATAAAGATAAGCAACAGTTAATGGAAGTAAAATATTCTCTATTTTTTACAATACTACTGTCAAATTGTGCTGTCATCACTTTTCAGTACAAAAAACAATATCAATTGAATCTATGTAGATTCAATAAAAAAAATCTGGTAAATCTGTTAAAAATATGTATGTAAACAGTACAATGCAAATTTACAACAGTCACCTCTGACAACTATTCCAATACATTTAAAGCATGGGAAACCACACAAACAGTCCCTAACCTTACATGCTGTGATGAAAAAACATCCCCTGCTTGCCAGAAATTTTTTGGCCAGAAAACATTTCTGGTTTGGTAGCGTGGTTGAACACAGAAAATTTCAGGTTCTGTCATCATTTGTGTGCAGTTACATTAGCATGCTCTCTCTGCATGGACAATTTCAAATGTGTAGTCCATATTCCTGGCAAAATTATTTCAAGAAAAAAAAATGAAGAGATTGTTATGTCTTTCTGATTGTCAAAAAACTTTGGTGGTTAAATAGAAGCACATGTGCTCAGACAAACACGATCTTCTACCCGGTCAAAAACTAATATAAGCAGCATGTTTGTAACAGGTGAATAAATATAATAAGTTAGCAAATAAATAAGTTAAATAAGCAGCTGTTAGAAACCTAGGACTAAAAACACTGGTTTAATGTTTTTAATATACCATTGAACAGGAACGATTAAAATAATAATTATTTATTCTTACAATTAATACAATTGTCTTGCTGTTCAAATAAAAAATATGTTCTTTAGGCTCTAATTCGTAACAATTTGTGTAAAGATTTTCCCCCTGAAAAAGAAATGTTTAAATAGCAGTAATTGGCAAAATAACTCCCTTGAGATGTGCAGGGGAGTTTGGTTCTTGTTCAGTGCTCTGTTGGGCAGGATATTAACAGAGCGGCTGATAATTCACTACTAAACCAGAGATACTGCACGTTTGCATGCGCAACTCCTGCGGTCCCCGTTGAGAGTCCTTAAACCTGCAGTTATGAAGGATCATTAGCATTCAAATGCATTTCAATCAAATCTTTTTGTTTACCAACTGCTGAGAGGAGAACTCCTGCAATGCCTTGAGGGGGTGAAATGGAGGTTATGAGCTGTATTGGGATAAGTGTGGGTTTGCTTCATTAATTTCTATGAGATTTTGTATTTTTTGAAAAATATATTATGTAATTTTTTATAAAGATGAGCTCCCCCAAAAGACAAGTCATTTACTCATCATCATGAAGTATACAATGAAGTATACAACAGTTAATCAAATCTGATTGGACGAGGAATTCCAGGAGTGCTGAGAAAGGACCAGGGCTGTGTTTCTCAAAGGCATTGTGATCATTGATTCTATGATATTCTTAGTCTCATGATGCTTTTGAGAGACACTTTAACTGTTTTTGTATAATAATTTTTGATTTAACTGTTTATTAAATAATAAAGAAATTTAAAAAAAATAATATTATGAGTTACCAAAGTTATTGATTTCCTCAACAGACATATGACGACAGACGCAGGTAGTAACAAACGTTCTCCCACTTACCTTCTCTGACTGAGTTAACCTGATTTTAATTGAGGCTTGGATGCAACTTTTGGAGGCATCAGAAGATCCACAGAAGATTTTCTCAAGCCATGGCTTAAGAAAATTCCTCAAACAAAAAGATAGTCTACAGACTACACAGCTGACATGGGCTGTAAAAAGTAGTATATCAGAACATATTAAACAGATGTACATCTATCTCACATGACTTCTTTTTTAATCGCATGAAATATCTACCTTGACTAAAGTCTGTCAAGGGAGGAAATTAGGTTCGCGAGGTTCACGCGACACTTCTATAGGAGTGATCATTATCAACCATTTCCAAGATCTGTCTGTTCCTATTGATTTAATATCTGTCTTTTGTCAGATGGAATGCCAACAGTACTTGAAGCACTGTTATTTTAGTCAGAAAGTTGGCAAACAAGACTATAATGATGGTACACCATGCAGGAGAACAAGAAAAGTAGCCTCAGTTATGGTATTCAAATAAAGGTCAGAAAAAATAAAGAGAAGTGCTGAAAAAAAAACAGCACTCACAGACATTTTTATACGGATAGCACTCGGTTTGGCAGAGAATTGTGCACAAAAACACAGATGTATTTACTTCATATGTGTTGACATCACAAAGTCGGTCTGCTAAACACGCATTACTCGACCTCCTCGGGGAAAAGTAGGCTCATTCAAACTGAAAAAAACACATTTGGCACAGCAACCATTGCTGAATGTTTGAACTCAATGGAGTTCTGAAGTACTGAATAAGGCACACAGTATCTTAAGAGGAAAACATTTGTGAAGCGCCCTTTCATGAAAAGCTGGACAGGCTTCATAAAGGTGAGTGTGAAATGTGTATTCATGTAGAATGTTCCAGTTAGTCCCAAAAAGAAACATGATGTTCAAGACCCCCGTCTTTCAACAAAAATAAAGCAAAAGAACGGTGCAAAAAGAGAAATCACAAAGTTTTGAATATGAGATGAAATAAAATGGAGTAAAACATCTTGGTATTTGATATAAATCAAGGTCATTCTGCACTTGTGAAAATGCTTCATCTCAGATTATCACAACGATTCTGTTTCTATGGTCCCAGATGACTTCCATGTGAATACGCAGTGTGACTACAAAAAACAATTTAATGGTGCAGGAGTGAATCTCAACAGCTTTGAATGTTTATAAAAAAAGAAAGCAAAAAGCTATGACAACTTCATCTAACCTGAACTTCGTCTTTCATGAGGAAGGTTAGTGCAAGAACATCGAAATATTTGAATCAATGATAAAACAAACATTCCACTCACTACATGAGGTAAATGAGACACCAAGCCTTTATTTGAAATCGATGGTGAAGTCAATTTGTCAGTTTTGGTAGTTCAAGAGGGCCCCCCCCCGGGTTGAGGATGCAGCTGTCTCTGTGTTCTTTCTGGCATCTGTGATCTATTATCTGCTGTGCCAGAGAGCTACTGCTTCATAATTGCTATTTTCCGAGAAAGAGTGGAAAACAAACTGAATAAAAGGAATGAGTGAATTAGTACCATAACAGTGAGTTACAGGCAAACAAAGGCCTGTGTGTGCCAAAAGATTGTGTTTTTATTCATCTGAAAATAAAAAAATTCATTCAATTACTCAGCAAAAACAACACTAATTGATAACGTGAACATGCTATCGTTGAATCTTTGATGCTGTTTTTAGTGATGTTTTAGAATTTATAAAAAAAGAAGAATTTTCAGCATCTCCCAAGTATCTACACAACATCATTTCATCATTTCTGTGAGTTTTTAGACCAGAAAAAAATGTGTTTGAAGATCAACAAATTTACCCTACCACCTGTTTTTTAATTACCATAAGGACACATACCTATGGTCTGTACCCACTTTATTTCTGAAGAAACACAGACAATTCCCAATTCCCAATTCGGCCCCTTTTATTCATATGCCAGAGTGACCCATCAACAATAAGCAAAATCTGGCCTCACTTCAGAATGGCCGATAATACGACTGAAAAACAAGTATTCAGTTTCACTGGCTGAATGAAGTAGGAGCCAAGCAGCTGTTCTCCACTTACATGGTTTTGAGCACAAAGAAACAGTAAAATTTGCTCATCAGAAAGAAATGAAGGGTAAGTCTCAAATATTCTCTGGTAAATCGACAGCAAGAGGAATGTTCTCTTTAAATGCGGATTAATAAATGGATCTAGACGTGTGAAGAAATATTTTTGGACAGCTTGATTTTAGAGTGATGGTAGTTTATTTAACTGATTTGAATTCGCAGTGCTCACATCATGTCTCTGAGGGACTTTGCCCACAGAATCAGGTTGTTAGGAAAAATTATTTTTCATTCATACATTCCCCACTGTCTAATGCTTCGCACTTGATTGCTCTGTATAGCTAATTACTATAACAAAGAAGATTATGAAAGATATGAGGAGTAAATGTTTTTGGATAATTTGCAAAAGGTCACAGTGAGGACTAAGGAAAGCTCAGAGCAGTACAGAAATAAGTGAAACACACACACAAAACAGCTAGACACCACTGAAGGTCCATGTGTGGGGTTTTGTGCGTACTCCTGAGATTATCTTTTCTATTTTAAATCACAAAGTCCTGGAAAAACAGGAGAATGTGACAGGTGTTCCAGCAAAGTGTGTTTTTCTGTTTATGCTTATTTAGCTGACAAGCTGCCCTATTTTTCAGGTATATTCACTTAGATTATACTGTTAGTTCTAAAAAAAAACACACAGTATAATTTTTCTCAGCTTCTACCTCATTCCCCCTCATTCTTATTAATTGGCGTCATGCTTTAGTAGTTAACCCTTGGTTATGCACAGCTAAAATATAATTATTTTTCTGTTTGTAAACTGTTAATTGCTATCTATCTTTTAGCATGAGCTTCATAATTAGAGGCACTTGAGAAGCTGCTGAAGTGTATTTTTTCTGCACAAGCACACATAAGAAACATTATGCTAATTTCTGTCATACAGAATACAGCCTAAGAATTATGACTATTGTCAAAAATTGAGGTGAGTTTGGGAGGATGGGTCTTATTATGGTTAGTGACTTATTAGGGTTAGTGAACACTTTTCTTTTACTCTTGAACAATAAAACTGCCCATTGTGTTTGTTACAGAGCAGAAATTTGTATTTGTAAATTAAGAATATTTGACTATATATATATATATA
>JAZGTI010007898.1:0-20941 GCA_036877585.1 Botia kubotai
CGTCATTACAAAGACAGTGAGCTGACAACTTTTACTAAGGCTACATTTCAAAGCCTTGTAACATACGAGAGTGATTTAACTCATCTATTATTTTCCGACTCACTGACGCAAGCACCTTTCCACCCCCCAGGTGATCTCATCTGAAGTCTGTGTGCTGCTGACATGCACTAACAGACGCCTCTATTTCTGGCCTTTACTGTATAAGAATGTACCACCGAGATGACTCACATCCACACTCTTCAAACACAAATGGGAATTCTCAATAAACGTATGAGAGCTGCAATCAAAGCTTCATCCCATTCTAAAACCAAACATCTATAGATCAGACTGCACGCTGTGCAAGCAGCTTAGTGATGTTTGACTTGTTTGAAGAAGCTTTGTTTAAGCACTGAGTGAGGGGTGATTTGAGAATTCTTGCTCTGTGTGTGTGTGTGTGTGTGTATGTGTGTGTGTTGGCAGTCACACGTTCCAATCCACACAGTTGTCATATATCACAGTTCTTTTCTTTAGTCTCTGTAATGCAGAGTACCACTAACTGTGCTTCTAAAACACTGTTTTTTACACATTGTGGCTCTACATTGAACTAAAATCACAAACCTTTAGCTTAAGTAAACTGTATAAATCAGATTAATCTATTAACATTAACCTTGTTCATACACACACTTAAGCCACAAACCAAAATAAACCAGTTCCACCAACACACTCTACAACACACTCTTCCACTCAAAAAATACAAATATCCACTTGAAAAATAAATCATAAAGGACATCTTTGTGATATCAAAAATTCAAGATTCAACAGAAATCTCAATATGATCTCAACATTTCTTATTCCTCAACAATTTTTCCAAGAAATCATCTGTGCCATGCTATCCACATTTTGCAGCTCTGTACTTTTACGGTGTTAACATTTGTCTGATTTGTTTGTCTCTCTCCTCCTAATGAATTATAGGAGACAAAGTTGATACTTATATAACTGAGAACTTCATTATGTTTCCTGAACCATAAACTTTTCCACTGAGCAGCAGCCAACTTGCACTTTGCATGACAATATTCTCAAAATACCACATTAATAAAGTGGGTTCACAGGAAAGCAATGTCCTCCGCCATAAAACACCTTCTAACACAAAACACCATTTAAAAGAAATCCCTAACAATGCAACTAAACTTCAAAGAGTTTCTGTGGGTAAATTGTAGACCCTCACCCCGATGTTCCCAGCTATAAGAGAGTTAATCATTCATTTCACATCACGTCAAAGCCCTGAGCGCTTATTGCGAGCAGTAGTGGTAATCTGAACTCTTGAGCATTTAGAGAGTAATGTAATAAAAACATTGTGTTGCTGACATACCCATGGTGCTCTGCATGGCTGCCTCCTCACGTCTGCCTGGACTGTTGTGGATGCACAATCCCACTCTGTTCACTGTATTCTGTAGACTTGCTTCTTCTATCTCAGACATACACTCTCTCTCTTGTTCTGTCTCATACACACATTCTCTCTGCTCCTCCTCTTCAAGCCAAAGTTTCCTCTCTGTTTTCTCGCAGTTCACTCTGAAACCCCCTTCCACTGTGTCCCGTCCTCTCCCCCTGTCCTCTTTCCTTGCTTTTTGCTGTGGCGTCTCCACCCCCTTCTCATGCTATCCTCCTCCCTCTCTGTATGTGGCCCCTTCCTCCTCCACCACCCCCGTCCACACACACATTTAATCCCTCCCCACGTACACTCCCTCTCTTCACTCTTTCCTCTACTTCTCGGTCCACCACACTCACTGTGTTTACATGCACTAAAAGTTTGGTTTCCAGCATGTTTATGCTAATCGGACCCCTTATGTTATGCTAATAATAGTTAAGAGCACTGAAAGAATTAAGTTTTTACCAAATCATTGTGATTTTGTGATGTTTTTGCTTTTTTAAATTTTGTACTGGGCTGTGTTTTCACTAAGATTGTCTTTGTTGTGAGGGATAAATGTGATCCTGCTTAGCACGCAGCATAATTAAGTGCCTACCTTTTGACCAGAGTTCACACTTACAGTATGATGTCTTAAAACACTGCCTCCATAGGTATAGCTCACTAGGTTTTGGAACAGAGCACTTCTTGGCAGCATTCTCACCATTACCCTCAGGAAAACACTGTGTGTGTGTAAATAGCCGTTATTACACTAAATGGATTAGAGTAAAAACTCTCCAATCAAGGCAAACTCTTTGTCTGTGTGTGGATTTTCCTTGGATATACAGTAATCAGAAGCTAGCATGAGAAAAGGGTTTGGTGCTTTGTATAGCATTAAACTAAAACTTTCAAGCAAAAGCAACAGAGGTTGTGTTTGACCCATTTATAGTACAGAAAATGTTATTAAAGAGGAAAAGCCACTTTGAGGTGTTTCTTTAATTATAGGTACTTAATTCCTGTGACCTTTAAAAACAAACATTACAAATATATTTTGTTTGACAACATTCTGTAATGGAAATTAGTTATGAAATGTAATGTTTTTATGAGATTTAATGTTTTTCACTCAAATTATTGAAATAAAACGCACTCATGACTATTATTGTACCATTTCAATTTGTCGTGATTTTCATTATTGAAAAGTCTGAGTATGGAACCTGATTTAAAGTAGCAAACATGAATGTATAAAGATATGGCAAAAAAGTTTAAGACAGTTTTATGTGATCGTTTATTTTCCTTTATGTAACAAAACGAAAGGAAGTTGTAATTTAAAGAAACCTGGGACATAAAAAAGTGCCTGTGGCTGAAAAATCTTCCATTTGTCTACAGGTTTGCTTGTTAATTAGCCTCTATTCACTCTTTACTGGTTTACCACTCTTCTCCTTCATTTACTGGCCCTTCCAAACAAAAGCAAGGAAGCATGACGTGTTATTCCTAACCTGTGTGAGCTGGGAACAGTAAATACAGGGATCTTAAGTGTGTGGGACACTCAAGTGAAGTGAAGGAGAAAAAAGCAGCAAGAGGGCCAGAGAGAGAGCACGCTAGAGAGAGAGACAGAAAGGAAAGAGGAAGGAGAGCGTTAATGAAGTGTTGGGAACAGATGACCATCTGAGTGATTAATGCTTACTTGCCCTCCAGGGAAGTTATCATATGAACATACTCTCCGTACATATATATTCACTAGGGAGGCTTAACATGATGGGAGGGAGGAGAACATGATACTCCTTACCACAGTGTACACACACACACACACACACACATCTAAAGGTACATCCAGCCAATTGCATACTTTTCAAGACAGCACTTGCACAAGCATGTATACTTTCAGTACCCCCTGCACATTATCTAGGGAGCAAACTTTCTCTTCCAGTATCGGTCTGGAAAAGCTGTTGGTTGGGGGTCTGAGGGCAATGAACATACTTGATTATGTATGTATGGGGGAAGGTCGTTTTCCAACCCCCACCCACAACTTCCAAATCCTGTTGTTTCTATTCAGCTCTGAGTTAAAAAGAGGAAGAAATTGAATGGAATGAAGTTGGTTCGGAAAGAGAGAGAAAAATTAATGATACTGAGGGACAAAAAGCCTAGTCCCCCCCACTCCACACACATACCACACACTGATCGGATCAACGACACACATACTCAAAACGGAGACACACAAAATGAGAGGTCCTTAAAACCTCACACAAAACACTTAACCCCTCATCTACTAAGAGAGAGAAAGTTCTAACGAGCAGGCCAACATGGAATCTGCACCTGCAGATATGCAAAAAGCTCCTCTGTCACACACTTCACTAAGGCATGACATCAAAATTGACCTTTTCTTTTAAAATCTGAGTTCCTTGTCTTATTGTGCCCAATTCATCTTTGCATTCATTTAAAACATATGTGTAGCTCTGTGTAATGACTTTTCTTCTTGACTGGTGTTACCGATCCCTCTACATTTTCAGTTTCTTCGCTGCAACCGCTTGTCATAAACAAACCATGATCCAATCATTTCACAATGTATTAAAGTTTTCTTTGAATATCCTGCTTCGCCTGGAAACATGGCACAGTAAGAACGCACAATGAGTTGCAAACTTTTAATACTGAATTAAAATCCATTTTCCACCCATACCAGTGGAAAAATGCAAAGAGAAAGACAGCAGATCTCCATTTCTGCTATTAAGGACAAGAGGAGCATGTTGACACCATCAACTCATGGACACCATAGAAAAATGTGCATTACCATCTCAATGATCAAAGATTGTAGCACAGAATGCACACAAACCCTCTGCTGGAGGAAGATTACATAACTAAACCATGAGTTCAGAGAACATCAGGTCTGGAAGTGTGTATATACACATTAAACCCTGAGCTCGGACCGCCCAGTATCAGAGAAGGGAAGAAGAGCAGCCCCCCATTACAAAGCTTTCAGATCTGCAGTCATGCTCTCTCTAAAACACCACATGTGCACACCATCAGTGACAGATAGACAATTTCATATGGTACAGTGTAAGAAATGTCACATACATAGACAAGCACGGCACAAACATATACAGAGAGCTGTAATGAATGGTGTGTAATCAAATTGTATGTATAAAGCTGCCAGCAGATCTGAGCGCTGCAAACCGATCTACTTTTGCTGCTGTGCTCCCTGCCATGGAAAAGCAATAAGCCTGCTGAGGTGAGGAGGGGGGGAGGGTGAAGGATCAGAAAGTGAGAGGGCAAGTGAACGCTGTGTCCTTTTCGTGCACTATCAAGGGGGAATGCAGTAAGCTCTGCAAACTTCTGTAAAAAATTAGCATGTCCCTAAAGTGCAAGATACCATACACCACTACTTTTCACTGTGTTCAAAGTTTCCATTCTGTGAACCTCGCCTTAATTTAGCAACTAGCTGCTTTTCTAATCATTATACACCAAAATTGGAAGTACTACTTAAGAGGTCTGTTATATCTGGATTGCAGGAGCTTGGCATGCAAATGCTCAGTTGTAGACATGGACGTTTTTGAACCAATCACCTGAGCTTTAAACGTCATGTGACT
The DNA here is from genome assembly GCA_036877585.1 of Botia kubotai. Lineage (NCBI taxonomy): Eukaryota > Metazoa > Chordata > Actinopteri > Cypriniformes > Botiidae > Botia > Botia kubotai. Next base: position 4,963 of record JAZGTI010007898.1, read on the forward strand.
CCTCACCCTGGAGTCACCCTCACAACAGACAAAATGACACTTTTCTGGGTACTGCAGTCTTGCTTCAGTCAGAGAATATTAAAGAAGATGAGAAAGATATTCACCAAACACCTGTTTCAAACCTCAGCCTTGAAACCCAAGAGCTTCCAATGCTGTTTTATGGACACAGAGGGTCGAAGGGTCAAAGGTTGAAAGGCCACTGTTCAAAAATAGGATAGAACAAATAGGGGTTCGCGGTCTCAGTCTCAATGTGATCTCAGATGGAAACAACAAATATAGTATCGCAAGCAAGCAAAGGTCACACTGACAAACAAGTGCAGGAACTCAAGGCCTTCTGTATGATGATCATAGCATTTTAAATTGTGCAGACAATATAAAAAAGAATTAATTTAATTAAATTTCAAAGAATAAAGTCTTCTACAAAACTTTTTGTTCAGCTAAAACAGTTCACAGCTACAAAGAGCCCATTGAAGAGTTAGCTTCCTTTGCTATGGGAGAGTTGCTAGCATAAGCATTGAGAGATGTTATACACAGTTATTTCCCATAGTTAAACAAAAGGGATTCATCAGTCTGTGCAAAGAGTGCTGGAACATAGAGAGAAAGAGAGAGAGAGAGATCTAAGAGAAGGTTGCAAATCACTTTGGGACACAATATCAACATCACCGCTCTGGTTTTATAGGACAGAGGAAAAGAGCTAATGCGTGGCGTCTTTTAAAGCGTGCGCACACAAATCTCAGGGCCGCCCTGCACTGCTTCAGTAAATCTTAGTAGGGGAAAGGTGGGAGCAAGCAACATGTCAGAGTGTTCTCATTCAAGTCCCATTAGCTCCCAGCATGCTTGCTGTTTTGGTTCCACCGGCACGTACAGAAGGTCAGACTGCCTCTCTCTCTGCCAACAGAGCACAACTCCCAGACGTGTGAATGCCATGAGAGCACCACGACTTGATAAAACCCACACAAGCACACGTACTTGCACATGTACTTTTTTGCAGTTTTAAAATAAAACTTAAACAAAACATAATTGGTCTCTGGTGATGCTCTTGGGAAACACCATAAACATCCTAATGGCTGTCAATAACCTCTGCACACTGCATAAGGTGATTTACATTTTTAAAAAACACAATTTGACTGGGCTGTAGCTAATCCTCTGATGTCACTTCCATGACCGAGAGGAAGAGAGAGAGAGCAGGGGTCAGTCTGCAGAAGACCGTAAACAGCTGTTCTTAGACAAGTGTGAGCATAGATTTAAGGCTCTGAAGCAGCTGCTAAGACAACACACACAAACAGATGAGACAAAGTTCTGAACTTTAATCATGTGCTGTGACTGCACACTAACCAGCTGAGTTGAGTCGAAGTGGCCAAATGTTGTATGAGAAAGAACACCTCCTGGGACACTCCAACAAAAGAACTATTGAACAAGTCCAAAAAACTGGATATAACCAGGGAACCATGACAAGACCAGTGTCCAAAACAGCCTCTTAAATCCTATGGTTGGAGCTCAGCTTGCCACACTTATTCTCTGAAAGGCTCTGTCCCAATATCCACAACAATCCCTTCCATTTAGGCCTAGGTCGCCCACTATCCATGCCACTGTTCACACTCTACACTAGTCATCTATCATGAACCTGAGCCCTGTTCAAAACACACTTCAAAATGCTGGATGGGACATTTATTGAAATTTCCCTGTGGAGTTAAACCTCAGCCAGACACATATTCACTCCATTAATCAATGTCCAGACTCCAGCAGAAGTGATAATCAGCAATGACAGTGAGAAAATGTTTGTTCCCACTGAACACAACTCTGCTGATGCCTGTACTGACATCAGCGTGATTTTGCAAATCATTCTGTTTATCGCAGTTCTTTACGGCAAGTTCGAAACAGCCTCTTAACTTCCTGTTGTGGTTTTTGTCAGGCATCTATGAGTACACCTGAGTACATTTTAAATCACGCTTTACAGGTCATTAGTTTTTAGTATTTTTAATTAGCTGGACCTAATTAAACCCAGCAGGGTGAGAAGTAAAAGTTATGACACTGATGATGAGGTCCATTAAAGCCTGCTTTTTCTGTATAGATGGCCTAAATGAATGATTTAAATCAATTTCACGTGACATGTCAGTTCATACTGATGGGAGAAATACAGAGATAGTAAGGCACACTTACTTTGCACGGAGGCTCTGAGTTCAGCTGCTACAGGCTGCAGAGGTTCAGGACTGATGAAGACTGTACACATCCCAAGAGCCCCACCACAGCGTCAACCTTTACTCACACACACCTGCGGATACATGCATATGTATTGTGGTTAAATGAAATCTAAAAGCAAGCTAAACACTACAACCAAAAAACACACAGACTGCCATGACTAGACACAGAAAACAATATATAAATTCTAAAAGAGAGATTCATACTTAAATTAAACAATAACAAAGTGTATGAGAATAACATGAAGGCCACAGCCATCTCTTCATCTCCAGTGAGGATACGACAGGGTTCAAGTATGCATACTGTACGTCACACACATGCTCTGAAGTTTGAGTTGCCAGGTATAAAGGTGAATAGCATGTTATTATGATACTGTGAAAGCATGATAAGGTCATAGCTTCAGAGGGGCCATAGTTTTTCTTTCTCTTTGGCCCGAGTCTGTAAGTTCATAGGGTTCATAGAGGAGAGACAGGCAGAAAGAAATGATCACATTTTACATAACAAAATCAGGTGAAAGTTTAAATTTATTCATATCAAAATACACATCCAGTTCTGAGAACAGTGGAAGAACATACTGCCCCCTGCTGGACAATAACCAAAACTACTACTCTGCATCTTTGGGAGAAACCCTAATAAACCTATCAAAAACTTTACAAATGAAAGATTGTGTTTAAACATTTATAGCTGCTTCAGAGTTGTTTCTGTACCATCTGAAAGGCCATGACCTCAACATGCTATGATAAAACTCTCCAAATCTGATACGTAATATATTAATTCTGAAAATAATTGAATGTTCTGAAAGTTTGACAACCACATTCACAAACTATTCATCTTTCTGCTGAGCACAGCTTTGTCCAGTTAAAATATCAAGGCCTCATAACTCATAGTGACGAGATATCGCCATAGAGTTTATTAAATCCACAAGGGTCTAATCTGCAGGCACTGTCTTCTATATACTAGGCAGGAACACTACTTTACTGTGTGTAATAAAGTCAGTGAAGAATGTAGAGATTAGAGAGGAATGTGTGGTTCTCTTTTGCGTGCTAGTTCCTCTGAAAATGGGGCACTTAACTAACTGCCACACACTCACGGATACATTCAACTTCACTGACACGTGTAGAAGAGGGAAAAGCAGGTTTACACGTGCCTGATCCTGCCTGCCAAACATAATAGGGGTGAGAGAGTGCTACTACAGGACAGAAAATGGGGTTAATTGAAGTTTAGGCGTTGTAGTAATGTTCTATCAAAAATGGCATTCGTGCAGTAATGTTGCTAGAATGTTTTTCTAAAATTATATACCATATCCAAAAACATTCTCAAGAGCCAAAAATTGACAAAGAGCACAATACTCCACAAAATGTGGGTAATCCGATCATTAAAAATGTTCGACCTTGTATGTAGTGTTCTTCACTGGTGATAGTGATATGCCAACCCAGTTCTTGACAGCCAATCAGAAATTAACACCCACGTTGCAGAGTAAACAATCACTGAGACGCTATCAGCAAATTGATACATTTTGCCTATTGATTTTGCCATGACCTCAACTAGCCCGTTGGTTGGTGCAGCTTTTTGGCATCAAATTTCTCTAGCGTCATTCAAGCTAAACTGGCTCTTCTTTCCATCTGAAAACGAGGCTCTGTTTCTTGAGAAAAACACAAATTATTTTCTGAACTCAAAGGCATGTGAATTTGTGTTTGTGCTAATGTTATTTAAAACGCATATAATCTAAAATCACATATAATCTAAAATCTATCTTTATTTGTATGTTTTCTTAGAGATGTACCTTTTTTAATCTTTCATTTGTTTTACTAATCTATAAAAAATATAGTGTTTATTCTGCTCTTCTTGAAAACTGGTGCTTCAGGCGGGTGTAGTTCATTCACTTTTTTGTCTGATTTCAACGAATCATACATCATTTTAAGATGTCTCTCTGACCTCGTCATGCCTCCATCCAGCCCTGAGAACCAAGTGTCAGGCTACATGGATGGACAATACAACACAACACCAACACTGTCTGACTGCCTTTGAACTCTTAATTTATGGATTGGGAACACTGAGGGGTGAGGGGGCATCGCCCATCTAGAGAGAAGGAGGGGTTGGAGGGTTTCTTAATTAATGTTTGTCTTAAAGTTAATGAACTTTGGGTGGTTATATTCAGGGTGGTCATCGTGAAAGCAACCAAGAATGTTGTCGAGGGTCGGTCCCCTGTGACACAGGTACTCTTAAGGTACTCTTCTCAAGGGAATAATATTACAGGAAATATAGGAAAATATTAGTTAGATACATGTATGTATGAAAATGTGTATGCACATGGGAAAGTTTGACCAGAAAATGTTTCAGGTATGGGGAAAAACAGGACTGTGGATTTGTTATTTTTATCTCCATAATGGAGAATCGGATTACTGTCCAACTTGCACAGTGCTGCTTCTGACCTCTGAAATAGCCTTAGTATTTTAATAAAACTAACAACTGAACTGCATTTACTGACCTCTGCAGCCCTGTAATTTGTTTCAGCACAGGATACTCTCATGGGCTTAAATGATCCTATCAGAAGCCATCCTGCTTTGCGCCTGTATTCTGTATCCTGCCACATTTTCTAATCAACAGAGCTCATCTTTGCTTACATAAGAGGCCTGAACACATAAGTCTGAATTTTATTTCATCAGAGGTTAGTGTCTCAGTACCACAGTGACCTCAATGCAGACGTAACAGTGCGAGATGGATTTACTATGCAGGCTTGCAAATAACACATGAAGGTTAGTAAACAAATACATTACAGTAATTTTAAAATAAACACAGATCCATTTAGAATAACCAGAATACAGGGAAACAATATGCATTTACATAATTTAAGTACTACAGTATCATGTGCTACTATCAAAAGTGAAATTTTTTGTGACCAATGCCATTATAGATATACATTACCACATTTTCCAAAGGAATTTAGCGATAAATATCTAAGACAATGCTGGTACTTAACTGAGAACTTTATTAGGTCTCCTGAGATATTAATGGGAAACATCTGAGCAATGCACTTTGGTTCTGGGCACACATACACGTAACATTTAACAGTCTTAACTTTGGTTTATGACATCAGCAAGCTGTACTCTTATTCAAAAATGATTTTTAAATTGTAAGTGTGACCACATCTCACTTTTGCAGCCGACTGATGTCATTAATCTCCACATCTGTGTCATTAGCTACGTGTAATGGATTTAACAGCACTATAGCGGCGTCAAACTCGAGCAGCATCTTCCATCATTTCAAAGGCAACTCAAGGGCACAGGAATTCAACTGTGATGTGAGCGATGCTCATCACTCAACTGTGCATCTTCATTTCTGTGTTTAAGGTGCTTAAAAATCTCTAACACGACCTGCAGGAATCTTCACACTTCAGCAGAATCGTGAAAACTTCACATACTGTGTCACTGCAGTAAAGTTGCTGATAAGCTCTAGTTCCTGGGTTTAGTGGTGTGATCCATGGTGGCGTCCACCAGCTTAGCTCTCCATCCTGTCACATGACATCATGTCGTACGTAGAATACTTATATGCAGAGATGTCCAGCACCTTCATTAAATCCCCAAACAGCTGCAATTTCATTATGATTAAGCAGCTTTTCATGAATTACATAATAGATTATTGACACCAACCACTGAGCAGGACAACCTGAAGTCTCAGAACGAGAATACATATATATTCAGGGCTCACAAAATTTCAAAATCCCTGGTAGCCCTTCGGACAGGCACTCTTCAGATTTTGGTAGCCCGAAATGAATTTAAGTAGCCCAAATTAAAAAAGACATTATTTTTAATGTAGAATATTGTAAGGAGACAAAACGTCAATCAAAAATGTTTTCATAAAAATTTTTTTTTTAAATTGTCACGTGTGGAGAGTAATGACTGATAGGACGAGCATCACTGATACACAGTTCGCACGATCGCGAAAAGTGAAAGTTGAAAGCGAGCGTGCATTCAAACACTATTTCATTACCCCACCTATTAATAGTGGCTCTCGAATGCCTGAAAATTACATACAACATTAGATACCCGACCAAATTTGTGAGAGAATGCAAAAAAAAAATTTCCTCCCTATAAAGCCAAATGGGCAGGGCGGAAATACATTTTGGTAGCCCGACTAGATGACACAATAGCCCCGGGACGTCGGTCTAGCGATTTTGCGAGCCCTGGTATCACATTTAATCTTTATACAACTGTAAGCCTATATTTTGTTTTCTCAAATGCAGCAAATCTTTAATTTTCTCAGTTTATTTTTTTAGGGATAACAGCATTTTCCAGGAAACTGACATCAGCTTTGCTGTCCTAATGCTCTGCTCACTGTCCTAGTTTCCACTGCGTTCATTTTGTAAGCAGACATACATAAAATATGATTTACTGCTTCAGTTTCTGACTTTATTCAATGAGGATTTGGTGCCAGACATCACTTGAGCCAGGCACAACAATGCTGCCCACAATGCAGCATTTTATATGTGACGGCATTTTAAGAGACTGAAATGAAATACCAGTCATGAATATATGACAGCAGGTAAAAATACTAGGTAACTATGTTTAATGCATATCTCAGGCCTGTCTTTCATAAACAACAAGGAATCCAATGTCCAATGTCAATGTTATCAAATATCCAAACAAGACATAAATATTTATTTCCAACCCCGTTAACAAAATCTTATAACATAAAATAAACGTGACTCAGCACCAAATGCTCCCAGTATTTAATAAAAGTCTGTTAGATACTAGTAAAATGTGGGTCCTGAAGTAAAATCATTGCTGTAGTGTTTCACTACATTTCATTGCAATATTACTCAAGTAGAGTAGAGATTTCACCAAATAATACAGTAGTACAGTACAGTAATACAATAACTTTACACTCCTGATCTTTCATTAGGGCTCCAAAGGCTCAGAATCTATTCTACTAAAAAGTAGCAGTTCAGCCTCATACCAGCAGAGGGAAGATAACTGAAACTCAGGGCCCATATCTCAAGGACCCAAAAAGAGCCCCAGACCGTTTTTAGCACAGTGAGAAAATAATAACGGTAAGCCCCTAAAAACCATATAAGAACTATTCTATTGTTTTAAGTTGTATTAACAGTTTCTTAAAGGTTAAGAGAGCATTGCTAATGGACATGGTGGGTTTTTCCCTTTTAAGCTCTAATAAATTTTGGTTACTTTAACATCGTGATCGATGAGATATAAACTTACATAATGTAAAACCTCCGCAGAAAGCAACTGCTCACAGCATCCCGTTCTGTAGAACAACCCTATAATCATTCCCCTGCAAATTCCTTCAGCCCCTTCTTCCCGAACTCTCGTCATCCACCACTCTCAAGTTCCTTATTCCTCTCAAACTGTCATTTTGCTGAAAGGCAGACGAAGCTTCTGCAGAGGGAAAACATGACCAAACCCATCACAAAGAAGATCACAGCACAGCAGAAGACAATAAGACAGATCTAGTTCAGAGGTCGGAGTCTGCATGTGATCTTTGTAAAACAGTTTCACAGTCTGATTCTGGATTAACTTTTGTTGTTGCAGGTTGAGTGAAGGCCATGCAGAAACAAAGGGAGAAAGATAATGACAGTCAGGTTTGCCAGACACAACACAGCGACCTTTATCTAAAACCTGAATCTACAAACACAAAGTTATTCTATCAAATCAAAAGATAAAGGTTACATTTGCAATATAACTATACAACTATTAACTGGATGATCAGTAATCATCCAGTATGCATTGTACAGTGTGCAAATTTGTGAATCGTATGCCCAGATGACTTACTACATTTGCCAAAATTGTCACATTACCTCACGTGACAATGTAGTAAAATGCTGTTGAAAGGTTTTGCGTAATGCATACTCATTTGCATACTGTTTAGAAAACTGTACAGTATGCACAGTATACAGCATGAAGTATGCAATGAGCAAGCTAATCTGTAGTATTCCATTCTGAACACAGTCAAGCAATGTAAGTGTACTATCCCAACACAGTGCCACAAACACAGACCTGACACTATAATATTCCAGGTCAAATTTCTACATTCTAAAGCTCACTGTAAATAGTATATAGTGCTTTAACCATGTTCTCTTCTGAATGTCTGTCATGACACAAAAACGTCCCCCTGGTTTCCCTTACCAGATGAGATTGTAGTGTGCATTAGTCAATGAATTAACCCACAGTGCTCTGACTTCTTATCTGGCCATGTCACAGTTTATAGGAGTAATGCAGAAAATCAGAAGCATTTTTCTATCCAGAAGGACAGATGATTGGACTGCAGAATTTAGCCAAGGTCTAAGGTTGTACAGTGGATTTTATTATTGCAGCTTTGTCGGCCAAAGCGGAACAATCAAAGCCCTCATAACTGCCCAATCCGTAATCACTTTATATGCAACTGACAAGATTTACAGTATTAATGAGCATTTGATCAGCTCTTCGCCAGGCATTCAAATACTGCAGGCATCCCATTCTCCTACCAGAAAGTCAAACCACGAAGCAGCCAAAACAGAAAAAAAAGTTTTACATTACAAAGATTTTATCTTTAAATTTAATAGGGTTGGGAAATACAACATTCTCCCAAATAACTGTAAAAATTAGTGCTCAATGTAAAGTCTTAGCGTAAAGTCAGTGTTCCTGTGGGAGTGTTCTAAATAACTGCTATTGGACCATGATGGAACATACTTTGTAGAAAATGTGGTTTGGAACTTTGAAATCCAAACATTCTAACCAAATGAATCTGAACATTCCACTCAAAAATATGAATAATTATATGTTATTAATATCTTTCAAAAAAACTTTTGCATTAGTTGTCCAAACCATGAGTGTTAAGAGAGCAGTGTTGACAAAGGTTTGTTTCATACAAAGATGAAAAACATGCTGGCTGTATTAACCACAAACAAGATTTATAATCGAAACAACACATTTTTTATAGAACAGGTACATGTTTTGCATAGGAAAAAACTCCTAACATCTTATTTGTTCTGTCCTTTGAGACTTCTCTGAAAACATTTATTGCCTAGTTATGGAAAAACCGCCACATAATGGAGGTGGCTACACTTCCTGGTGTTATGATGGCACAGAGGGTGACAGTAAGTTTACCCACATGAAACCAGATGTTTGGAAAGCCAGACAGCAGAAGAATGCTCGCTTGTACCAACTTCCAAAGGGCTCGTTCAGCGTCTGTTTCCAGCCTGGCCTCCACCATTTCCTGTGTTGGAGTGGCAGGATGAGACAGCGCTCTTTTTCTCTGCTTTAGTCTTCCAGCCCCAAAGGCAGAAAACAAACAAGGCCAATGAAGGCATCTGCCTGAACACCCTAAGGGTGAAAGGAAAATGTGTGTTTCTGTATGTGTGTTTGAGAGAGCAAGGCTGTCAAGGGCCAAAGGCTAAAGCAGAGTGCTCTAATAAGCATTAAAGAATAAGACTCGCTGTGTCTTAGCTGCAGAAGAACATAGAAGCACTCCTGATTTAACAAAGAACAAAGCAAAGAATGTCTATTGCCGAAGCTTTATACAGGATACACGTTACAGCTAAATGCAAGAAACATTCCTGCCAGTTTTGTCTCCCAAAATTTCTGTAACAGATGGGAAGCTAAAGATTAAAGCTATGACACTGCTATGTTACTGCTGTCAGACACAGGGTTCGACACATGTTCGACAATATGCAACCATCTTTGACATGGTCAAAGACCTCATTTACTGACTTTATGACTTACATATGAGAAGATCTTGGGAAAAAGCTATCCTTACAAATCAGCATATTATAGAAAAGCAAGATCATGAGGAACAGATGCTTATGAAAAAAAGACAGACCAAAAAATACAGCTTTTTGACAAGATCTGCAACAAGACCTAGATAAACCCTTGAGAAAGCTTATGACAGGAAATTCTTCCACACAAGAATCTATATGCACCTCTTTCTGTACTTTGACAATTTATGGTGACCATGTCCATGTCTATCAAGCTGGCAATGATGGCAAACATGTAGAAAGCACAATACTGTATGAGTCATACACTATATCAAAGTCTTCTGAAGCCATACGATAGCTTTGTGAGGAACAGAGCAAAATCCTTTATAAAGTGGTGTGAGAGGAACAGAAGGAGATGAAGCAATAAAAGAGCTTTTTACAATGTTGCATTGTTTCAAAGAAGCTTTACATATTATGAAAATAAAAACACAGAAAACAGAAAAATGATCAAAGATGTACAACACAAAATACAGAATACATGGTATTATTGCAAATGTTTATTGTTCATTATAAGGTGTATATTACTAAAACTAATTAGTGATACTAAGATTGGTTTATGAATATAGAACTGACTGGTTTTTGGTAGTTTCCTGGTTATCTGCCATGAACCTGTGCTGCTTGTATATCAGCTTGTGTAGTGGCTGGGTGATGTGAGTGTGTGTGTGTCTATGTGAGCTTCAGTCCATATGGAGATCTGATGGGGACTGACAGAACACAATGCTTCATTGAGACAGCAGGATAGTTTATAAATACCCCAACCTTTGTGTCCCAAATCATCCCTGTTTCTCAGCATTAAAATAAGGTGCATTAATAAGCAAGAGGTTGTGCAAATTACCTATAAATAAATCAAGAAAAATCACTTTACAAATTCTGCTCCAGACGGGCAGCAGTGAGAACAGACTCTGGGGGGAGTTACATAAACGACTCTAATCCTTTTTGCTATGCAGCACGAAAACTGGAGACAAAGTTTTGTCATATAAAGAGACAGGACATCTTCTATACATCCGGCATGACTGGTTCTTGGAAACTGTGTTTAATGTTTTGGTTTGTGCTGTATTTATAACCAAAATCTGCATGGCATGTTTGGCTTTCTTAGTTTTATTGCTATTACTACTTTGCAAGATACAAAGCAACATACAATGTATTGTGATGTTGTTGAGTACGAAGATGTTGTTTCTTCAGACAGAAATGAGAAAGAAAAACATTTTCGGAAATGACACACTGACCTGATCAAACCCTTCTGGAGAAACATGTGGGTACAGGGAAATGCTGAGTGTCTTCATAGAAACAAGATTTTTAGTCAGTGGTCGGGATTGTTCTACACAGATGGGCAAAAATCAATCAAGCCCAGTCAAATCAATACTGCCACACAGTAAACTACCCAGTACTACTATTAAAAATCAACTGTTGAATCGGTTTGTCGATTAGGCTCCTAACAATTTTGTAAGAAATGCTGATAACGGCTTAAAAACTGTGCAAACTGTGCAGCCATAACAACTGGTGGATATTTAAACCGTCGTCAGTCAACCGGGCTCAAACAATCACTTTCGTTTTTTTGTCCGTTTGTTGTCTAAGATGTAGATGGACAAAACTTTAGGACATTGATCAATTGTATCAGTCAGCTTCTGAAGTTTTAGCTGCTTGGTGAGGAAATGAAAAGTCTCAATATTGATGCATGCTATCCATCTGTGCTTTTTGTTTTTGTAGTTGTCTTGGTAGTACACATTTATTTCTATGTGAATTACAATAATCTACTGCTGCTCTCTTGATGTGCACCTTCCCACAAACTGTGAAGGCATGATACATTACACCACTATGGTATATGACACGACATTCTCAGCTGCTAAAAACATGTTAATAAAGCCATTTTCCTTGCATAGACCATAGATTTCTTCCTATAGTGTAGGTAATTTCAGGTTTTACTATCACCATGGGGACAACTGGTGCCTGCCTGACTCACCCATCCACACACATACCACTCATTCCTCCATTAACAAATCATCACTACTAATCAAAAGCTCTCTAAAATAAACAGAGAGAAGAGACAGAAAGTGGCCAAACAAGAGGGAGAATCAATCAAAAAAGCATTTAAATCAAAGGCTCTTCAGTGCAGATGTGACAGGACCGGTCGTAGTTTCACTTCCAGCTATAAACACTCTGCTTCAGATAAAACTGAACAAAGTAGTCTAGTAGAAATTTCAGGGAGGTTGCTGGACAGGGTGATGGAAGTGACAAATCTGAGTTATGCAGAAAGGAGAGGTTTAATGTTCGTGTTGTTGAGGAGAGAGCTAATAAAATTACTGTGGGGCTTGAACTGACCTGAGGGCTCACGGGTGGAGACACAAAAACATCAGCAGTCTGAAGCGCTATTCCTCATCTTCTGTCTCCAGTGGGAAGAGGAAAGTGAGAGTTGGACACCGCAGGGGAAAAAAAACCTCAACTATTTCTCTTCATTTTTCACCTATCTGCAATCGTGGTAAAATGTGAATAATCTGCTGAGAGGTAAGATTAATTGAGGCAATTTATGGTGCACCCCATCTTTTTTCATTTTGAACCACAGTAGAAAAGTGAGAGAGAAAGAGTCAGCTGATGATGTTGGCTAAATAGGAAAGTAAAGAAAGAACAGCACCACAGGCAATCTGGCAAAGTCATTCACTAAACTCTATCCGCATGAAGTTCACAACCCATTTCCCACAATTAAACCAAGCACTATATTTCACACGCACAGAAAATGTTCAGCATTTTTACAATTAAAAAACCTTTATTTTTATAGCACTTTTACAAATGAGGATGTCCCAAAAAGGAGGTTTTTCTTAGTCAGGTTATGCTCACTTTTGGGTACAAATGTGTTCCCAATATATGATTAAGAAACCCACATACACAGTTTTCCTTATATAGCGATGCTGTTAAGGTTCATTTGAGTTTATGGGCTGTGTCAAACTTAAACTGTCAGCTTTACCTTTATTGAAGGAAATTGAATCCCATGGACCACAAAGCAATGTATTTGCTTCTTTGCAGGACTTTAACTTAAGAGAATCATGCAGAGTTAGTTGTGTGTTGTAATGATCATGAACAATAAGCACTTCTTTTGATCACAAAATCCAGCAGAAAGCCAGTACCAAATCTGAAGGTTACTGATTTAGATAATGGCACCAACAGCAATATGATTAGTTTAATTGTTCAGTAACAGTAGATTAACAGCATGCATAGAGGGCATAGCTTTGTGAAGTGATAGAAGTCACAAACAATAGTACAGACACATTTAAATTATACAGAAAGTGTTTTTGTACACAATACTGACTTTTGAACTTTTAAATTTAATATAAATTAACTTAAAGGTTAAATGATGAACAAGCAAACAAGATCTGGAAATGAAGACATTGTTTGTGTACCAATTCAGGAATTCCAAGCCAAAGAAAGGACAGATCTTTCTTTCTATACACAATGCTTCAGTGTAAGCCAATGGAATGTCATAAAAAATGTGTACTTAATTTCGAGGGACCATGGCATTTTGTTTTGCTCATTTCTCTCGAGCACTGCTAAGCTCACGTCATCGGTCAAAACACATTCCAAGCTGCATACTGGCCTGTTAGGGTCTGTGCTGGTTCACCATGTCATCTGCCTGGACAAGACTGGACAACACTGAGAAGATATTGTGTAGACCATATACTGCCCCTCTGACCTCATCACATGACCTTGTTCAGCATTACTTCCATGCGTTTTACCGATGCCCTGAACATGGGAACAGTACAGAGGTTAACAAAACCATTGGGAAAGGTCAACAATCCCACTGCGGTCACTTCAGGCTTTTTGAGTTTAAGAGCGGAAGTTTCACATTATTCTACAAAGCTGAGATTTTGTGGTCTCTTTAGCACCAGCAGCTAATGAGTCTGTCTGGGCAACTGGATGGGGATGGAATGGGGGTGGATAAGAACATGAAATGAACGTTACGCTGTATGGAGTTTAATCCCCTCACAAGACCAGACAATCTAAGCCTGTACAGCCCTTTAAACATGCCTGAGTGACTGGCATCATGGTTCAGCATGACTGGTCTGGATGTAACCCACAGGTGACAGAGAAGCATCTTAACTGTGGGTTTGTAATCTATAAACCGAAGGGTCGCATACCTTCATCAATTATACAAGATACAAATTCCACAAAAGATTGATTTTTGGATTATCTTACATTGCCGGTAAAAGCTTTTAGAGGGCACGTCAGTATAGGATTTCATCAGCTCTGTAATTGAGTTACTCTCCTCATAAACTGTCTTCTTTGCTATGTCTCATGAATTAAGTGAACTATGTTTTTAATAGTCTTTATGTATATGGGTCAATGACAAGGAATTTTCTAGATGCAGATTTTTGTGAAAAAAGATGTGCATGTGCTTGTTCTTTAACTTTATTAATTGTGGTTACGTTAGTTTTTTTAAAATATCTAACAGTTGTCTATTAAAGCTTTATGGACCTTAACAGTCATGAGGGTCTACAGGGGTCCCTCTCCTCTGTGATAAATGTTTTTTACCCTGAGATGTCAGTTTTCTTCGTTATGACCCCTGGATAATTACACCACCTTGACATTTTAGACTTACACCTCTTAAAAATATATAACATGTTTGTTATAGGAATTTAAATAAATAGAATCTTGTGTCATTTAATTAATGTACAGATCAAATCACTTTGTAGAATGTTATATTTACTCAGAGATACAGCAGTAAGTAACACAGAGAAGTAAGCTGAAAAACACCAGAACTCAAGAAATAAACACGACTAGAATTACTTTTATAGATGCCTGTTGACTCATGTTGAATGTGAGATAAGACGTTGACTATTAAGAGCATTTAGTCTCTGTTGGGTTGGTCTTTAGAGAGGTCTGTTGACTAGAAGTGGGTGTTGGCCACCCACATGCATGAGTGCAATTGGAGGCTCAGCATGCATTGAGGGTGATGACATACTGGTTAAATAGCATCTGGGCCTGAGGCCCTAAACTCTAAACTTTTCTATGAAGCAGGCCACAACTAAGACATTTGCTGAACAAATGTTTACATGCATAATTAGAGATCAGCAGAGGTCAAAACACAGGCAAGGATAACAGTTGTAAAGAGAGACACTCTGGTACGTCGCATGATTTGCTTGTTTGCAGCCAGTGGGAGATGTCTTGTCTGCTATCATAACTCACATCACTGTGGGACACACTGCGCATTGAAAACAGTTATGAGCTAAGAACCCCAGCGTTGCATCAGCTCGGATCTCTCATGGGCCAAGCATCATAAATCAAGGCATGTACAAAATGGACACTTGTTTTCAAAATGTTTTCCTCTCTGTGTGGGGGTGTGCAGATTTCTAGGGCCTTTTGACAGGGCAGATTCCTGACTAATGAAAAGCAGGCAAAGCACAAGAGGCTGCATTTCATCTACTAAAACATCTCAGAGAGTTTTTTCATGTTGCCTCTGGCTTGCTCACTAGGGGGTTTTGCGCCACATTATGTATTGCGAAAAGCACTGTACAAATAAATCGAATTAAAGTAAATAGTTTTTTCTGTATGCCATCCCCCCCCACACAGCCAAAGCGTGCAACATCAAACTAGACCAAATACTTACAATACTGGAAATCTCACTCCTCCACAGGGCTCGCAAAATTTCAAATTCCCTGGTAGCCCTTCGGGCAGGCACTCTTCAGATTTTGATAGCCAGAAATGAATTTAAGGAGCCCAAATAAAAAAGACATTATTTTTAATATAGAATATTGTAAAGGAGACAAAACATCAAAAACGTTTTCATAACACAAATAACAACAATATTTGATTCTAAATTAAACTAAAAAAATTATGAACTTAAAAACAATATAGAACATAATTCAGTCTGTGTCAGATTCTGAATCTGAAATATCAACTGAAGTCACAGATAAGAAAATGCCACTCGACGTTAAGGGCATAGCATCTCCATCATCAGCTTTCTCCATCTGTGCATCGGTCTCCACTTCAGAACTGAAATACCTGCGTAAATCCATGCGCCTCTTATTTTCATACACGCACATA
>JAZGTI010007899.1:0-20941 GCA_036877585.1 Botia kubotai
GTCCTCTGTCTGCTCTTCTATTCCTAGGCAAGTTCACATGCATTGAGGTGCGTTTTCACCTGGAAAGACAGATGGGATACTACCTGATCCAGATGTACATTCCCAGCCTGCTCATCGTTATCCTCTCATGGGTCTCCTTCTGGATCAACATGGATGCTGCTCCTGCCCGTGTTGCCCTGGGAATCACCACGGTACTCACCATGACAACTCAGAGCTCTGGTTCCAGGACATCCTTACCAAAGGTCAGAGTGCGCTCGGAGTAGAAAACTTTCCCATTGATGTGAGATTAGCACGCTTGTTTATATACTTGAGAGAGACGCCATCTTTTTCCTCCATTCATTTTCAGTTATGATTTATTAATGCAGCCTATAGTGGAATGTGTAAAGATCATCCATGTGTGAATGCAGCCGGATGGTGTGTGTGTCGCATATAAAACCTCATAAATGCTACATTGAGTTACGTAACATAATTAAGCATTCCAGAAAACAGGCCTTTCCACCTGGCAGAGCGATATCTAGGATTTATAGTGAGGTAAGCTCGGTGTTAATGACAATGGTCTTTCATTAATAAATAAAATCAGTCCGATCCCCATGCTGTTCAATGTAACAGCGGCCGTACTGTTGTGCAAACTGGAACAAAACGGCCAACGGCTAATTAAGGGCTCGCAGTACTAATGTGTTTGTGTGTCTACTGTATATCACGCAGGTGTCTTATGTGAAAGCCATTGACATCTGGATGGCTGTGTGTCTGCTCTTTGTCTTCTCCGCCCTGCTGGAGTACGCTGCAGTCAACTTCGTGTCACGGCAACACAAGGAACTCTTACGGTTCCGGCGGAGAAGGCAGAAGTCCGGCAAGGTATGCAATGCACTTACCTAGAACCATTATTAATGGGAATGTCTTAGTATAGGTCACTCCTTAGTATAGGTCTCCAACAAGACCCACAGAGCTGCAGAGTTTAGCTCCAACCCTAATTAAGCACACCTGAACCCACTAGAACATACTAGCAAGCATGTACTATGCAACTGCATAGCGACATGCTAAATACCACACAGACACACCTTAGTAACTGCCTAGCAATAACCTGGCAACCATCCACAACACCTTAACATTTCTTTCCAAATATTGTTTTGGTGTGTTTTTGATCTTCCCATTTAAAACTTTCAAAAGAAGTCAAAGATTAGCCAATGCAGTGTGAAACAAACAGCTTGTCTAATTAATTATTAGTAGTGGACCAGAACTAACTGTATAACCTGTTAAGATATTTGGAGTTTGAAGATAAATGAGTTGATTTGAGCAACGCACACAACCTCTGAATGGTTTTGGGAACTAATTATATAAGAATTCTAATTATATAATTAGAATTACTATATTATATTTAGATTATGGTTTGTCACTTGTACTCTTCTACTATTGTGCATTAATACAGTACAAGGGTGGTGTATAATGATCATATAATGTTAATACAATTAGTAATTAAAATACATTTAAGGTGATTCTTAGTCACAAATAATTACAGAAAACATTCCCGGAGTGTCTACTTTTAGTAGATCATATACAACACTGCCTCCTTGAGGTCAAGTGTAGTTAGTACATCTGTGTTACTTATCTAGCTTCTTTATAAACCAAACTTGTTTATTTCAAAGCTAAAGCCTTAAAACAGTGCAAAGGTCAGTTTGCCATTTGGGTCTGTTTATGCACTGCGTCGTCCGAGTGGATTAATATTGCATGTGGGCAGGGATGATATTTCCCCTGGCACTGTAGAGTTGGAAGATTATTGACTTCCTAATTTAAAGCTTAACCAGTGGAAAATGTGTCATTTTTATAAAGAGAAAGCAGAGGTACAAAGTGCATTAAGTTCAAAGGCCATTTTAAAATGGATGGGTGCATTCAGCCACAAAGTTTAATGTCATGTTATCGGTTACAGCATAGAAACATCACAGATAAAACCACATTTCATAATCATTTAAATTTTTCTTGCATTTTTATTTATTTTAATTACACTTCCTGTTTCCTCTTATATCATTTCAGTTGTTATTTTTAACCACAAAATTCATTTAACCTACAAAATTCATTTGGAATCTATAGGTGCGTGTCTAGCATGATGCCCTGCATGTTGAGTTCCATTGTATTTTATTAGTTTGCATGCTTTGTGTTTTTTTTTCTTTTTCGATCCCCTGTGGCCCTGAAAGACTTTCAATCAAGCACTTGATGAGGAGCTTACCGAGTCATTGCATCGCATCAATGGCCTAATCAGTGTCGAGCCCGTTTACGGATCAACGGGTCAGCCCAGCGAATCCAATGACATGGTAAAAGAGAGAGAGTTCAACACTTCATCTCTGTCTCATCCTATGATCTTATAAGATCCTGATTCATAAGTTAAATGACAATTCACATAAGATATGTGAATTATATCATAACATAATTCACATAAGATATGTGTTCATAAGTTTTGAGAATAAGGTTAATGCCGTGTAATTTGTCCATGTTGCAATCTGTCTAATTTCAATAGCTCTAATTAAATGAGATGCTCATAGGAAAGAAAATTCACAGGTGAGATCTCGGTAATATCTCAGTTATTTATCTTATCAATAACAATGCAATTGTCTGTGTGTCAGATATTTCTCCTAAAAAAAGACCCAGAAGTCTCACAAATGTCTCCATTAGAGTTTTAGAAGAGATCTCAACAATGTCTCAAATTGAGCTCTGTTTTGCCAAGTTTGCAATAAAATGAACTCAAACAGTTTTCATCAGATTTACCCAAATCCAGGTTAACAACTGGATTTCTAAGCAACCTTGGAGCAATAAAAAGTTAATACTGTACTAATACTGTAATTAACTGTGCACATTATCATGTTATATTAGATTTCCTCTCAGGTAAGCAACAGGGTTTGTGAATGGAGACCATACAAGGTCATCATGTAGGAGTCTTACAGTCCTGATTTCCGCTCTCTGTGTCCTTTCCTGTGCTAAGGAGGTGGAAGTTCGGGAGAGCCAGCTGACGTTCACGCCCAGTGCGGGGAAAGACGCCGTACCCAAGGCTGCTAACAATGCTACCACGACCCCGTCTGAGCCAGCCGCTAACCCCGGCAAGAGCCACGAAGAGATGAGAAAACTCTTTATCGACCGAGCAAAGAAGATCGACACTGTGTCTCGTGCTGGCTTCCCATTGGCCTTCCTGTTTTTCAACATTTTCTATTGGGTCCTGTACAAAATCCTACGCCGCGATTCCACGTAGACAATAACATGCCAAAATTTATGCTACACACTGAACATGACATTGAGAAACTGTGATGTCAAGGACCACTTGTTACCTTCAGTAGTTAATACTTGTTGTACACCCGTATGAGGACAATGCGGTCACTATGCAATGGATTAGCATTCGTAGGGCCTCTGACACACCTTTCCTGCATACACACCCGCAACACAAGCGGTCAGCCCTTCGACACGCCTGTTTAACGCAGGAACACAGTTTCACAATCTGCTGTCAACAGCCCTTAGCAAAGACAAATGTGTGTGTCTTGCACAGGTTTTGTCAGCTCTGTT
The DNA here is from genome assembly GCA_036877585.1 of Botia kubotai. Lineage (NCBI taxonomy): Eukaryota > Metazoa > Chordata > Actinopteri > Cypriniformes > Botiidae > Botia > Botia kubotai. Next base: position 3,544 of record JAZGTI010007899.1, read on the forward strand.
GTCTTACAGCATCCTGCCAATGTTTTCTGTAGTATTTTTGATATACAGCTAATGAAGAAAGTGTGTAACAGAGTGTGAGAGCAGAGATGTATATTCTATAATTTTCCAAACACATTGTGTAACGTTGATCGTTTTATAAGGAAGCGTTGATTTTTCCTCCCATTTGGTTAGCGTATCATTCAACCCTTTAACAAAATCTATTATTTTAGCCAAAATACCACAAAAATTTTTAGCCAGCTTTAGAAACCAGCATCCAAGTCAAAAAACATTCAGAGCTAAATGTCAAGAACCAGCAGAAATGACTATTTTGTTTACAGTTATCAACCTTACCACATGGTAAAAAATGTTTTCAGATTTATTTTCATGTATTTGTTTCCACCCTTTTCACTTTCTGTCATTTCTACACAAGTTTTCAACATGCAGAAAAGTTTAAGGGGTTGTGTTCTGTTAGTGATCACAGTGCAATCAAAAACATCCAACAACCCCTTTTTAAGTTCTTAAACAAAAGCATGATTGTTTCGGAAACATTGCAAGTCACTACAGCAAATGATCGGTAAATACTTCCTGCAGTGTGTTGCAAATTCATGAATGAAGAAAAGAGTTCAATGGGGTCTGATGAGGATGATGACACAATATAACTCTTTTTGTCTTTCTCTCTCCCCCCCTCCCTCCATTCAAAACAAGCACTAAGATGTAATAATGGGAAATTAAATTTGTTGTGTCTGAAGTGAACAGTTGATCGTTCACTGCAAACAAATTTTAGTGTTTTTTAACATCTAACTGCATGTATAGAGATGATATGGTAATGAATTTTGCAAAATTTTAACAACCAAATATTGGCAATATTCAGTTCTGCATCTTAAGAGAATTTAATATATAGTTGTTCCTAGTGGATTTCAAGTATGTATAGGCCTATACAGGAGATAATTGGGCTAAAATTAATACAAAATATTTATTCAGGAGAAGTTGTATTCAAATTCTAATTACTGTATATGTTCAGTTATGTGTTCTAAAACAGAATTTTAGTTCAGTGTATTATTGAATTTACAAATTCATAAAGCTGTTCTTTATTTATCATTATCAAGAGACCCTTATTTTGGAATTCTTCTCTTAATGTTCATTAATAAAAATGAATTTGCTGGTAAACTGTACCATATAAATTGAGAAAATCATATTCAGTCTCACACTTCCCTTTAATGTAAACCATGAAGTGAGTTTCGAACCGACATTAGCATTTGACAAACACCTTCATCGTGGAAAGGAATCCAAGAGATTCGTTTACATTAATAATGCAAAAGCATTTGTAATTTATTTTGTACAAACATTACAAAATATTATGCATGAACTCAAGTCGTTTTGATGTACTTCATTTTTCAATGTGTAATAGAACTAAGCGTCAAAATGTTCCTACTGAGAGGCATGTGATCTATAAATACTTCTGATCACACTTTATGTTACTGCGTCCATGTTACAAATGTAATTCATTTATAACATGCATAATATTAGCGAAGTATACTTCGAAATAGCAAGATCATTAGCTTACATGTTAATTTATATTCCTCAGTGCTGTAACATGAATCAGCTAATGTAAAGTGTGACCATGCTTTTCATAGGTCTAATAAAGCTCAGTTTAAGAATGACCGAAAATAAAAATGTTTACAAATGTATGTTGTGTCTAATGTGTATTTTGGTGCATTATTCACTCGCTTTAAGTGAGCGTACTTGTATGCTACATTATAACCAAACGTGTTGCAGAACAAAACCTGGAACGCTTACAAATCAATCCGTGCTCTATTCTCTTGAGTGTAAATGATAGTTGTAAGATGACACTTGGCCGTCTGAGTTTACTTTAGTGCCGATCTACACGCCCCTTTTGACTATGAGCACCGGCTTACATAAAGCAGCGAGCTGTGCGCTCTGAGGCGAGCAGCATGAGTCTTGACGGAAAAGTGGCTCTGATCACCGGCGGGGCGCAGGGCATCGGAAGAGCCGGAGCAGAAGCCCTCCTTGAGAATGGAGCAAAGGTTATTTTGTAGTCGCTGTTTTATTTAATATGGATTTATCCATTCAACGTTTGGAGAAAACCTTTAAAGAACCCTTTAAGTTGCTAACGCGTTTTATTTACTTTGTATTTAATTTTTCATTTTTTGTCTTATCAATTTCTTTGCATTTGCTTATTTCAGGTGGCACTGGTAGACCTGAATCAATCAGTGGGCGAAGAATGTAAAAGTGATCTAGTAAAACACTACGGAGAGGATAACTGTATTTTTGTCCAGTGTGACGTTACGGACGAGCGGAAACTGAAAGGTAAAACTAATGCTTTTAACTCCTTCCTCATACTCCTCCTAACACCATCATAACATTAGTGCACGTGTAATCCTCTGTGATTTGGCATAGAATGAGATCTGTCTGTTTAACGTACATAATTTCACTTTATATTGTTCTTTTTGGTTTGGGCACCTGTAAGCGCAGCGCATCTTTATTCCTGAACAGACACTCACTGTTTGACGTTTTTCAGGTCATATTATAGAAGTTAATAGTGCCTCAGGTCAATGCGCATGTTTTATGTTAAAACGCAGTGAGATAATTTGCTCAGCTACAATAATTGTTCGAAGACTGGACCTTAACAATCGGTGGTGAGAGGTTAACACGTTGTGCATTCCTGTTAAACTTGTTTGTAACGACTCATGTACTGTAGAGTTTAATAAAATGTTTTTTGTGGAATGTGGCAGCTGGGAGTCAGGTGAGGGCACGTGCAGGCTGCCACTGGCTGGATCTCCAAATCTAGTGAGCTGCCTACGCGGACAACTCACTTGGTTTTGATACACAGCCACTATGTACTGCTGCCACAACGGCCCTACTGCGAACATTGTACATTGTTATTAATAATAATTATTATCAAACCTTTTTATTTTAGAAGCCTTTCAAAACACAGTCGAGAAGTTCGGTAGACTGGATATTGTCATCAATAATGCCGGGATCAACAATGAGAAAAACTGGGAGAAGACTATTGAAGTTAATTTGGTGAGTTAAAAAACATGTTACTTTAAATCTGTATAAAAGTCATTTTAATTAGGCCACGCGAAACTCGTTTTATTGACAACAGACAACGGTTTACACAGCTGGCGTGTATCGCTTCGTTTTATGCCCCCAGGCACAAAATTCAAGCACACTTCAAGATAGGAGTTACCGATTCACTAAAAACACTCCACCCCCACTTTTGATCCAACAGATTTCGCAATATTCACGTGTACATCCACTGTCTGAAATGACATATATCTGTCATTATGTATCATTTCTGGAAGTAAGTATTTGAAATGGTCGCTAGACTCGAAGGGAACAGGATAAATCACTTGACGTGTGTTTATATGTGTAAGTTCGTAAAAGCAGACTAACATCAACACAATCTTTCGGTCTTATTAGAAAACTAAGCATGACGTTTCTGTAAACTATGAGTCCTCATAACTGTTCTCTTACACAGACGTCTGTCATAAAGGGGACATATTTAGCCCTGGAACACATGAGTAAAGAGTACGGAAAGCAGGGAGGTGTTGTTATCAACGTATCTTCGATGGCAGGTACGATTCTGATTATTTCGTTATGTATTAACATATGCAAGGCTGAACATTCAGAACGATGTGTTGAGAATGCAAATACACGGGGATGTTATATAACATTGCTCTCTGTTGCTCATTAGCTCACTATAGAATGAGTCAGATGTTTGCTTACTGTAAATATAGTTATGTTGTGCTTTGTGAAAATGCTGCCGTTGTGTCTGTTGTCAAGGATCTGTACTTCCTGATTGAAATCTCAAACAATGTGCAACAATCTCCAAATATAATAAACAACACAATAAATGTACCATTTATTCAAGTCCACAGATAAATAGCAAATCATTGATAAATTAAGATTAAGTGATTAATGATTAAGTGCTTAAGTAACATTACATTACAATGTTATTTTTTCATTAAAAAAACCCTGACACCCCTTTTTTTTAACAAAAAACTTCAAACAAATGTAATAAGAGCAAAACAACAGAAAAACATAAAAGAAATCCTATTAGTATGCTACCAAGACTCAATTTCTAGATTTTAGACAGCCCACCATTTGCTTTTGCACCGTCTGCTTTTATACCTACTGAAGCTCAACTTGTGTAGCACGGTGCTAGCCAAGGTCATGGGTTCGATACTCAGAGGGCACATACTGGGAAAATGTGTAGCTTGAAAGCAGTGTCGCACTGGTAAAAGCGTCTGCCAAATCATTCATTTTAATTTTAAGGAAACAGCCTTTTTAATGCTGGATCACAGTATTAACTGTGTGAGACATTTCAAACAATCCTTATCATCATAAATACAAATGACATACATGCATTAAACAAATACATACACACTACACTGCTTTGATACTGTATAAACTTGTATAACCCCATCATCTGTTCTTTAGTAACCTAGCAGAGAAACAACAAGCCTGCTAACTCTGTTTCTCCTGTAGCCTCTGAGCATGAATGATACTGCCAGCTCTTTAACTTGAACACTAGAGCAAATGCCAAAAAACGCCCTAGAATCGTAAATCAGGAGCAGGACTGTTATCATAACAAAGGAATGATAGTAATCCATATGCCATCAGATACCTTGTATACCTCATGTGTTGTGGTGCCATGTAGCTGTAAGGACACAGGCTCACAGATTCAAGGGGATTGTGTTTGTGTGGAACTCTTAAGGGAAGATATGAAATGTGTGTGTGTGTGGTGGATTATGAATGATGGTCATAGCTGACAGTAAACTTACAGTAATAACTCTTATCGCACTCCAGAACGCTTTCTAGAAATTGGAATTGAAAGCCTTTTGTTTTAGAGATGGAACACACTTTGTGAATAAAGCACCTCATTTTGTGATTATGATAACAGAATCTTGAAACTGGAGATGATTTGGTAATTCAGCTCTCTCTTTCTCTCTTTTCAGATGCTGTAAGCTTGATATTGTTGCTTTAACCACACATGTATTACATTGCTTGTTGTCAGTGTTATGTGATATGTTACCTTAGCAAGTCAAAACACTTTTTGAAAGGTTTTATTTACAGTGAATGCATAGCTTATAGACACAGAGGCAGATCACACACATTTGATCCTGGCATGAGTTCAACTTAACATTGTATTTAACAAAACATGAAATTTCTTAAGCATGGTTGAACAAAAATAAAGTGGCATCTTATAGTGAAGTAAACAAACTTACATGCTAATGTCTAATCATGCATTAGTTGAACTGTATGTTAACATACTTGGAAATGTATAGATGGTTCATACACTTCAAAAGTAATCACAATAGCTTATATTTCTATTTACTATATATTCTATAGGTGTGCAGTTCTGTATGCTGTACAAATTCTATTGCATGTATATGTACGCAAGTCCATAAAATACTTTATTCAGCCGGCATATATTATATATAGAATATATATAATATATGCTGGCTGAATAAATATATATTCTATATATATGTATAGAATATATATTCTATATGTTGCACTGCTGTTTTTGTTGGGGCATCTTTTTCCAGCTGTGGAGTGAAATAATCCAATAATCAATAATGTATAATCCTAGCATCTGGTTTTGGAGAGTAGAGAATGAGATGGAATAAGCATAACGTTTTGGCACTTATGCAGCAAAAATTAACTATGATGAATGGAAACGTCTTTGGAGCATGACCTAATTGTTTGATTTAGATCTCACTCCACAATTAACATGTTTACAGACAAGAAATCTTGGAGAGCCTCTTAGAAACGTTAACACAGCCAAAATGGCAAACAGAGCCTACTTTTGTGCTAAAATTGGTTATTCACTGAATGTGCATTAATGTCTAGAATTGTTTGGTCAGAATACACAAGAACCGTTTAATTGTAAATACTGTCTTAGGTATGCGGTTCTGAGGCCCTTAGTTGTGGGTTTGATGCTGCTTCTTGAGGTTGTTTATCATAACAAAGCCTGACGCTAAAGGAAACATTCTTTTATTCTGTTGCACTTCCAGTAACATTCCACATAAAGTAAGCCATAGGTTCATTGCAGATCTTTAAGACCATAGAGGAAAATGCAGGTGACTAATCCACACCAAGATTTATATGTCCATAAAACATCGGATTGCTCTTTAAAATTTAGAGCTTTAGTTTCGGAAAATGTCCTGAGCTCGTAATGTTTTCAAAGAGCTGCTTCGTTTTGAACAGACTCAACAGCCATTAAGTTTTTCATGCTTGAATTAAAGGAGAAATCCTCAGCTTCGGAAGATTTAGAGTTTTTCCATGACAAAGGTATTAAAATCAGTCACAGGCTTCATTTTGCTGCAGCCTCAATAAGATGAAAAAGGGGCCCTGTAGGAGCCCCTGGAGTACCACAATGCTGGTTATAAAAACTGTATGTTAAAAGCATCATAAAAGCAGTCCTGACTTGTGCACCATATTTCACATTTTTCATATTAAAGGTGAGTGTAATAAACTGGAACATAAGTTTTAAATAAAAAATTTTACCCTCCATTGTAGCACTCAACTTTGGCACCTATATTGCTTATGTTGCATCCACTTTCATTGTATGGAACAGAACCGCTTGGACAAGCAGCCATTTAAACCCTATTATGTTTCACAAAATCAAGGGAATGTTATGTTAAAAATTCTGTCATTACCCTCATGTCATTCCACACCCAGTTTCAGAGTAGTGTCCCCAACACTGATTTTTTTTATAAAATTCAAGAACCCATTCACAGCAACGCAGCTACCACGTTCAAGGCCCAGACAGATAGTACAGACATCATTAAACTAGTCCATGTGACTACAGTGGTTCAACATTAATGTCATCCCCATTGTCCACAACAATATTTGTACCCAATAGAATTCTACCCAATAAAATATTCCAGAGTTTAAGAAAGATATATACATGTTTATATAAATAATCAAAAACTAAGACTAATATTTTTAGTTGTTTATCTTATTTTAATGCTTGTTTCGTCTTTTTTAAAATAAGTTTGTTACCTTGAGGCCCCCTGATGGGTCCCCGGCCTTCGGTTAAGAGACACTGCTTCAATCATTTGCTTACAAAAGACGAAAAGGTTTTATTCAGTGTACTGTAATGTTACTGTACTCCTGAACTTTAATGATACTCCTACTTGGAATTCATGTTTGTTTTGTTTCCTCTCAGCTTTTCTTCATTCTCCTCACCAGCCAGTGTACACAGCAACAAAGTATGGGGTGATTGGGTTTTCACGAGCTTTGGCAGTGAGTACATCAATCCTGTCTTACCAGGTTACCCTCAGTAAAATTAATTACAAACATTTGTAAATCTCCTAAAAATGGTATGTTGCACCTAACAACCAAACTGGCCGATCAGTTGTGGTTTTCAGCACAGAACAAGCACAGCTATTTTCCCCAAGAAAGATTAGATGTGTTTGCTCGCAGATAAGATCTCTCACCCCTGTGTGTTGACACATTCTTTGCGCTGTGTGTGTAATTTAGGCTGACCGTGTTTGGACACGTTTTGTTGTCGGCAGGATGCATCTGAACAAGGCAATTATGGAGTGAGGATCAACACACTGTGCCCAGCCTTCGTGGACACCCAATTGCTTCGTACTGTGGAGCATGAGGAAACAATGGGCAAATTTGTGAAGTACAAAGACGAATTCAAGCAGAGGATGGACAAGTACGGCGTTCTTAAGTAAGCACAGAATTCAGACAAGCTACCTGTTTCTTTGTTACCATATCAAAGAAAACAACAGTGCTGCTTTAGTTTTTAGAAAATTATAAACTGGAAAGTTCTGTTCAGGATTGTTGGCCGGGTCTTTTTCTGGAGAGCTTTGTTGTATGTGTTGTGTTTAGTCCAATAAACAATTTGTCTGTGTAGACAGCAACAACAGCAACGGGCGGTTTTCTACTGAAATCTTTTAATGCCGCTTGTAAATAATAAAAGGATCAATTTTAAACCTTTAATGCAGTACAGTTTATGCATTTGATGGAGAGTTTAGGCGTTCATTCTGCACCACCCACTTAGGTGGACAGAGGTGGATTAAAGAGTATGTTTTGGTTGTAGGATTTTGACGTGCTTAAACTTTAACAGCCTTAAACTCCTCCACCCTAACTTAAAGTATTACACAGCTGGTACTGTATTTATGTTTATGTAATCTTATTTTGTGCAGTGTTTATCTGTTGGTGCTGGTTTTTTTTATCTAACCAAAATGATAAATGTGCCAGACAGCATTTTGTTATGTCTTCGTCCAGCTCCTCTTAGACACATGAGGGATGAGATGGTTGTTGTTGACATGAACATAGTTAAGACTGAGGCCAAATCTTCACTTTACAAAGTCAAAAGAATCGTCTTGTTTCCCAATGTGAAATAAGGCACTTCTAGAATCTCACAACTAGTTGTTTAGCAAGAGACAACCAATGATTTTGTGTGTTACCTTATTAAATATTCATGAGCAGATGTACGACTTCTGCGGAACACAAAATACATAATGGCTGTGCGCATAAATAAATGATGACAGAGTGTTTGTTTTTGGGTGAACTATCCCGTTAAGCCAACCACTGTGAATTTGCATGGCGACATTTCCAAATACGGACCAGCAGTTATTAAAGCAAGTTTTGTACGCATCACATGCTGTATTTGTTCAGTCAATGTTATTAGCCACGTAAATAAGAGTTTAATTTAATGCTACAGGAAATTCTAAAGTAAATGAGTATGTTTCCTATGTCCGCTTGTTTTTTTATAGACCATCACTGATTGCAGAAGGAATGCTGCGAATCATAACAGATGAAAGTCTAAATGGAGCTGTGATGAAGATCACCTGTTCTAAAGGGATTCACTTTCACACCTATGAGCCTCTTTCAGCTTGAGCCCTGTGGCTTCTTCAAGCCAGTTCTGTGTATCTATTTCTCTTCACAGGGTGTTTAAAATCCCTGCTGAATGTCCTGATGACGATGGATGATGTAAGAATATAGTATTTATCTATATGTATGTAAGGCCAAATTTTCAAACATGTACTCACTTTTTTATTGTATTATTATATAGTGAACTTACATGTCAAAACATGAACTTGTGGTATTTCTGACAGTTTTGTAAACCAAAAATTGCATACTGGTGTTTGGTCCTTTTTCTAAAGCTATTTCCATTTCTGTAATGCCTTTAAATAGAAATGTGTACAGGACTGCTTTTACTGTGAGTGAAAAAGAATATATATTTATTAATGATTAAATTACTGTATCGTGGCATTTATCATACCTCAGTGAACCAAAACCAATAATTTCTTACATATTTGTATAATGATTTGATGTTTTAGAGATTTTGGTTTGTGCCAAAGAGAATTGACAGGATTTTTAATTTGGTAGAAATCAAATAAAAAAAAAACTTGTGAAAAAAAAAATGTGTTTGGATTTGTGTTAATACATCTTGTGGAGTTATAAAAGTCAGCATGTTCTCTGTATTGTCCACTTGTATTGAGAATTATACAGAGGAAAATCTTATATAGGGAAAATTTGTTTCTCGTTTGACTGTCTCTTGTCACTTCCTGCTATTCCTGTCATGTTTTTCATAAATACTGTTATGAAATGCTAATTTTTAAACAGGTGTCACCTGACAGCTGTGTTTACAACCATTACATTATAATGTCTGTAAACATACAGACTTAAATGTAACCAAAAAAAGACATCCATGAGCAGCAGTGCCAATTCTGAGAGAGATTTTGTGTTTTAACTAGTGCTTTTTGTGGGACTCACTACACTACGTGTCACAGTCATAAACCAAAGAACAGATTCACAACACACATTTATTAAGACATAAGAAATACCAAAGTCTAGATTAACAGCTGTTGATAACAACATTGTTCAGATGTTCAATTCCTTTGATAAAAGATAACAGAGCAGCCAAGACTGATTCAGCTTTCACATGGCAGATAAGGATATGACAGTAGATGAGGGTTTGGTGAGCAGGGGATGAATAAGAGATACTGTATTTGATAGCAAGAGTTTTCCTGAGGTGAATTCTTCAGGGAAGTAAATATATTTTGTATACTGATATTACTTCCCAATCTTGTAATATCCATAAAGAGTCATTTTGTAACTGGTGAAGATTTGACGTACAGTACAGGCTACTGGGCGACTTTAGGTCCTCACAATAGCTTTTAGAGGAAACACTGACATACTTCAGTAATTTGCTTTAAAAGTTGACCTCTGTAGGCTTGGGTGGGGCACTGGGTACAATGTTGACAAATGACTGATAAATGAGAGTAGATAACGACTAGCGGATATGCAGATCATTTTTCCTTCAAATTTTCTTTGGCAGGAAGTCATTTGAAATGAGATGCACTGTATGTTGATGCCTTTCAGATTATATCTGTGTATGTTCTTGTGTAAAATGGTTTACGGTTACTGAAATGTGCCTATAAAGCACAAACACAGCCATTTAAGAGGTTTCTGACTTTTACAACAGTCCCATAAAACTCTCTTCTGTGTTTGTGTACAGTAAGGCCACATTTTCAAACATGTACTCACTTTTTATTGTATTATTATATAGTGAACTTATATGTCAAAACATGAACTATTTCTGACAATTTTGGTGGTAACATTAGAGAAAGGTTAATAAATGGGCCAAATCACATTTAACAGTAAAGCTAATCGTGCCAACAGATGACAGTCTATGAGATCTTATAGTGTCACAGATCTGTGGGTGTTTGTGGATAAGTTATGTTGATGTAATTCAGTCAGTTCCAATAAACAATCAAATTCATTACAGAAGAACTGAAAAGTTCTTCCACTGAAAGGTCTTCTTGACTGTTTTGGACCTACTCCAGGAAGTTCAGTTCTGAAAAGGGGGGGAAATGTAGTACTGTACTGGGAAATGTAGTACTGTACTGTACTGATAATTTGCTGGTAAATTACTAGAATTACTGTGTGAAAGGGGCTAGTGTTACTAGTATCTAAAAGATTTGTTATTAGTAATATCAATTATTATAATGTTGTTACACTACTGGTACTAGTTGAACCATTTAGATGATAATGGAACCAAAAGACATAAATATCATTGCATTAAAAAAAAAGTCAAACAGAATGCAACAGAAACAAATAAGGCAGACAACAAAAGTTCTATCTTTCTACATAAAAAGTTAACTATTTACATATTTTGACAACAGAAAGTGTCCATATACTTTGTTGTTCCAATTATATAAAAATATATTGTCTTTATTGTTTGTAACCTATATTTCTGACCTGCATATTTCTTTAAAAGAAATGCCACGTGGTTTATTTTGTTATAAAATGTGTAAACATTTTTAAGTTTAACTAAAGTGTCCAAATACTTTTTGGGGCTTAACAGTCAAGATTTCCTCATTAATTTTTTTCACGAAACTAGGCATGTACAGCCACGAACACATTACATGTTTTTTTTCCGAATTATTGGTACAATCCAGGTCATTATAAATATTTTTTTACAGTATGTTTATACGTTTTAGCGCCCCCCTCAGGAGAAATAACAGACTGACATATTTTAGAATATTGGCAAATTTTCAGATCATAGCTGTAAGTAATTATTATGTAATATATGTTAATTAGTGTTAAAACATTGATAATAAATTATAAATATGCACAGAGAAGTCTTTAAACATCTCCACAAGATGTATGAGTAAATTATTACTGTTTATAAAGAAAAAAAACATTTACATTAATGTTTTAAAATCATTAATAACTAACAGCAGAATTCAAAGACAGTAAACAGACGGCACTTAACTGTCCTACTGACAAATCATTTGACAAGCAAAATATTACTAAAGTCTAAAACAATCACAAATCATTTTTAAACTGGAGCAATTTAAAATTGTATCCCATTCAACTACTCTGTGAGGCTTTCATTGCATCTACAGTCCTGTAGTCCTGCTGGACATCTGGATAATGCCTTGTTCTAACAACTTCTGTTTACATTAGTAACGCTTTATTTAAACACGCTTTATTTTTATAATGTAAAAGACTATAAAACTTAGTTTCAATAACAATATACGTCATTGTATTATTTCGGTGAATGTAAACAGGGGAGTTATAATTGTAACTGTAGTTTTGATTTCATTGACAGTTTTGATTTCATTACATTTACCCCGCTGCTTCTTTGCCCATGTGTGTAGTGTATAATTCATCAACAGTCCTGGAAACGCTTTAGTGTTTAAACTACTATATTATTGCCAGATTTATTGTATAGGTTTATTTTTGTTACAACATCTGCAGTTTGTTTGATTTAGGCATAAATCTAACGAAAGTTGCTTGTTTGAGTGAGTTTTAGCTTAAAACAAGAAAAATCAATGTAGCAATGCGGTAAAAAAATAAACAACTTAAGATATATATTCTTTGACAACAGCTGTTGTGTATTACAGTACATTTATCTTGTTTTAAGGATTAGTGTTTTTAAGAATAAAAACAAGACAAAGGGAGTGAGAAATTGATTTTTCTTATTATTTTGAAATTTCATCTCAAACTTTTGATGTGAAATTGTGTCTGGGACCCTCTAGTCTCTTATTGGCACTGTTGCTGTATATTTTATACACTACTCACCAACTGATTGAAGTGACTAATCAAGCAATTATAATTTAATTACATATCTAAGTTGGCCTGTTTTGACCTTGTATTAATGTTTTAAAACTTGTGCATTTTAAAGCAGGGTCAGAGCAGCAAACATCAGAACAGAAATCATGCTGTGATGAAAGCCATCACTTCCCTTAAGATTATGACATGGCAGTGGTCAGGCCAGCCTGCACAGTGTCTGGGATATATCACTCCTTTGTTTGTCACTCACCCAGTTTAATGGTGTTCTATTACAAAAGCAAAGTCTGGCACAGTATAAAGCAATCTGCACAGGAAAGGATCAAGAACGGAATAATGTAATAAACCAAAGCCAATGTCAAGATTGTAGTATTTTACTGCCGTTTACCTGATAGAGTTCCAGCTGCTATGCCGACAATTCGATCAATGCCTTTGTCTTTATCAGATTTTGCAAAACATTTAGTCTTTTAAAGATTTGCAAGTGATGCTGTTTTGTAAGCTAAAAGATTTCAATGTGTGATGATGTTTTTATTTCTTAAAGTATTAGGTTATAACTTTTGTGGATTTTGCGTGGTTCAAACTCAGTTATTATCCAACACAATGTATTAGTATGTTTTTGCTGACAAGCTGGACTAACAGGGGCATACTATAGTGGCAAACCAAAAACTCATGGAAAGTTACAATTTCAAATAATAAATCATAGTTATAAGTGATAACAGGTCACTAGATGTGGTATTTCTAAGACTATTCCAAAAGTATCAAAAAATCTAGATGACCTAAGAGTGTCCTGCCATGTAAAAGGGAAGAGGAAATATACAAATATGCAATTATTGTTGGCGTAGAAGCAGACAAATTTGAGATAAGGAGGTGTTTAGTTCATATATTCTTTGAAAACTATTGTGGGGAAATCTAACACAATATTCTATTTACTGCCAGTTCCAGTCATGCACACTGGAGATATCTTTAATGTAAACACAGCAGTACAGTCTCTTGGGATTGTGTCTGAACGCCTTGTAACCTACTGCGGTCACACATAATACTAAACACTGCATTTGCAGACTTACATTCCATTGTTTTAAAGAACAGAATGTTATTTTCAACACCTGACAAAAATAAGTAACATGATGACAATTTAAAAAGTTTCTAAAAACCTTCTGAATGCCACATATTCTACACACTCTCTCTCTCTATATATCCATCTATCTATCTATCTATCTATCTATCTATCTATNTATGATGTAATCTGTTAACTACATCTTGAGTACAACCACTGTGTTCCCAACGATGTTGCTAGGAAGTTTAGAATCGACTTTATGTTTTCTGACCGTCTCTGTTTATTTTACATCAGGGGAAACCAAGTGGCCCAAATATGTGCTCATTTCTAATGATAAGATGTTATTGTAGAGCTTCCCATGAGTATGTGAAAACTGTTTTGACTGGCAGGCAATGAGGTCTTGGCGGCCGGCCAAGGATAATAACTCGCCTCCTATTGGCAAAGAAAATAAGCGCTGAGAGTGGTGTAAATTTGTAATCAAGGGACCAGGAGGAAATTCTTTTCGGAACAAAACAATGAAATAAAATGAACTCTAATTTAAGGGGTCAGCAAAAGAGCCTATGAAGTCACAAATATTTGGCCCATAAGGCAACATAAATGTGTAGTATAATTAGTTTGGTTTTACTCATATTTTAACTATTTGACATAATATATCTGTGTGTAACCTATTACTGTAAAACGGCACATTTAATCTATCTCTTTATAATGCATTTAAATATAAAATCTCAATTTCGGGAAACAAAAATTCCAAAGGTAAATACCAAGAATAGATTTAATAAGTCTTAAATAATGTCTTCTGAGATACTAAGTATATCTTTTTCATTTCTGTTCATCTTTTTTTGCTCACCCTCTCAGCCTTTGAAAACACTCTCATTAACTTGAGTGATTAGCTCAATTAGCCTTGTGCTGCACAAGAGGTGCAGATTCCGGCAGGCCCGCAACAAACCAATCAGGAAGGTAAAGAGTTCATAGACATGCATGAGGTCCTGCTAATTAGGGGTGAAAATGAACATAATGTGGAGTGGGCTCTGGAAAGGGGCGATGATGGTGGAATGAAATGATGAGGGCTTGCATAAACACACACACTTTAAAAAAAAGAGGAATGCAAAAAGTGCCGCCTTTCACACAAATGAACAAGTAATTTCTCTCATCTCCCCTCACCCCACGTTCGGTCTGCTTTTTTCTGGTGGGACAGTGATTAATGAGGGCACGGGGTGGAGGCGTGGATTACAGCACAGCAACAGAGCCGTGTGTTCAATGGCCAATCAACAAAAACTAATGACACGTTCATTATGAATGAATCTCTGTCCTCATCTTTCATTCCGTTTTTTTAAAAGACCTGAGCAGGATTATTATTACAATCATCAGGCTCAGTCTGCGTCTCATTCATCCAGCAGCTGAGACTGCAACACATGATATCATGGTACAGCTCCAGAATTTAGGATCAGAGGTTTCCAGTAACAAACAGTATATAACCGTAAACCAAACCCTGTAATATACTTGTATTCCTGAAGCTCAACTGACGTGCCAACAGCAAGATCATGGGTTTAATTTCCAGACAATACACACTGTTAAAATATATATAAAATACACAAAGTGAATCTTTAAAGCCAGTCTGTAAAATGCACTTCTGTTTAATGTGGAAAACATCAAAACTAAAAACTTTCTTACTGCATTTTTTCTGGAGAAAGTTCAGTCTTCATTTCACAATGGTTGAGCAGATTAATTTTTGCTTGACTGTCTGTTTTGCCTTTTGAGCAAATATTGATTTTGAGGTTTATTCAATGCTAATCAGATTATGGCAGATTGACGCTGACTGTGCCCCAATGTTAGGACTGACCGCAGAACCTGATATGTTGATGTTTCCACAGAGTTTTAATAAAGCCAATGAGACATGGAGACACTGCAATCATTCATGAAGTTTTATCTTTAGTTTTATCTAGTTTTATCCTGTCTTGCTCTTAGGTAATAATGGACAACTACTGCATCCCTGTTATCAACAGCAGCACCTAAGTTTTCATCAGCACGTAAACATATCAAAATAATTTTCAGACTTAAAAACACAAGTTTTTATAAACACACATAATGGCATAGTACATACAATCAATGCTTTTCAACATAACGGCTACTGTAATCTGCAATATCAAGAAAATGCCTCAGAGAACCAAAGGTGATGAAGATCTTTCCTATTCACGACTGCCATTTTTAAAACCAGAGGCATGTTGATTCCACAAGCCAGGTTACGGTTTATGTTTATGCAGTGAGATTAGGATCTACAGACAGTATCAGAAGATCTGTATTGTAGATTTTAGAGCAACTGAGCTCCAAGTTTATTGGGCGTCAACTATTCCAGGGACACACCATTGACCAGAGTTTGCCGAGCTTCTCTTACAGTTCTGAGTATCTCCAACTGAATACACACAAAACGCAGGGTGAACAAGATGCTCACCAGAATATTCTCTTGACTAAACACACAAACATGCACTCTGAACATAATGACAGCAATCATCAGATCTTTTTTTCTTTCTCCTTGATTGTTTGTCCAATTGATCTTAAGGGAACCTCTGGAAGATAGCCGGGAGAACGGAGGTCAATGATCCAGGGAATGTCCACTCATGATAAACAGTTTTTAGCATTACAGAAAGAAAACATGAGATGGGGAAATGTGTTCTGTGAGAACAACTAGTCAGACCCCTGATGTCTTGTTGTAAGATGTTGTTAAGTCATAGCCAGATCTTTCATGTCACTGAAATCTGATTGGCTGTTTTGTGCAGTGATGCCCAGGACCAAAACCCTCATCCAAATGTTACCTGACTTCAGAAATACTCAAATTACTACCAAACATTAATATCTTGCTCTAAAAATCATTAATAAATAACTAAATTACACGTCTGCACTATACCATGATGCTGCGCCCACTTATGACGAGTGTGGACTTCTGAGGTGCACATAATGTAATAATTTATGTAATAATGTAATAATTATTAACCACCTCAATTACATTTCTTATCTTCAGACTTTATTTCTCTCTCTCTCTCTCTCTCTCTGTCTTACAAAGCATTGTGCTAAACAAACAAATATCCCCACAATAACAAACATAACACATTCACATAAAAAAAGAGATTCTCAAGTCAGTAAACACATTTATCTCAGTAAATAAGTGATTGCATAACTATTGAATTGTGGGATTGTGGACGGATTCTGCTTGCATGACAGACTGTAATACAGAGAACAGACCTCAGAGGGGGCCACAGACTCATTTACCTTTAGATTTTACTTGAGTTCTAGCGACATCTAGAGGACAATACGTTTATTCCGAAACAATGTGGTAAAATCGGTATTAAGGCATATTAAAACATTTGTTAAGGCTGTGGTGGAAAATTACCAACCTATCTAACTATAGACATGCTATGGTCGTCCAGTGTTTTTATATTCATTTGGAAAAATCTTTATATTCAAGTGAAATGACTACATACGAATGTGAATACATCTAACCTTAACAGAAAACATTTACTATTTTTAAAATGTAATTTAAAATGTTGATGAAAACATTTACATGGTAATTATTCTCTGCAGCCTCTCTTAAATATTCTAAAAATAGAAAGAAAGAAAGAAAGAAACAGCAGTTATTAAACAAACTTCTCTTGAAACTACTTCAAATCGTGTGTATGAAAATATCACCAGATTTTAAAAAATAAAAACTGGGTGGATGAATGGATGAGTGGATGTTCACCTCTGGACCTTTTGGAGGAGGAGGACTGGCTGGGGTGTGCCCTAAACCACTCACATCAG
>JAZGTI010007900.1:0-20941 GCA_036877585.1 Botia kubotai
ATTGCTTTGTAACATATTTTGCGTATGTTTGATATTTGTGATCCTTGAGAAAAATTAAAAAATGTATTTCAGTTGCTGTTAAGATGATACATTTACATTGAATACCCTAACTCACCTGAGACCAAATATTTATGTACATGAATAAACCGTAAGCTTCATCATCAGGTTATGTTTGAAGCAACAACTGATTGACTTAAGAAGGCTACAGTTCTGCTATCATGGACCAGTGGCAACCTAATATCAAAATATCAGATTGGTAAGAATTAATAAAGGCTCATATTCACATGCTGCAATATTATAGATTTTATTTACATATTAAAATATGGTGGTTAACTTTTGTGACTGACCTGTTCATCTGGTTCAGGTATAAATCAACCTTTGAAAACCCAATTTGCAAATCTGCAAAAGTTCCAGCCTGAAAAAGTTTTCTTTCCACAGTGGAATTATGGGAAATGGTGTCACGTGAGTAGAGTAACAAATAAGAACATTAAAGACTCCAAATTTAGCCTTATTAGCCATATAATCAAATTAACAGTTGAGGCTATTTTATTGATTTGTTTTTTTTATTGTTTATTTTATTAAACCAATAAATGGAAGACGAACTTGTTTCTCTTCAGTCTAGTCCAAGTTATTGTCCAATTTATAAAATAAATGAAAATGAAAACAAACAATAAATATAAATCAACGCATGGCAAATAAATGCATGTTTTGGCACAGCTTATATTTACATTCGAGATCATGAAAACCAGAAATTCGCTCTGTCCAAAACTGTCACTCTCGACCCTTCCACACTGCGACACCCTCGGTGTTGTGGGCGTGGTTGCGCTGTGGCGTCATCAATAGGCGTTCTGTGCGTTTACAGTTACGAGAGCTGCAGATGCGTCAGCTTGTTCCCGTCAAGCACGTGATCTTTAAGCATTAAATTCTGATTCAGCTGTTTTCTAAAACTGGGAATCGTGATTCATGTGATGGATAGATATAAGCCCACGTAACGGTTTAGCTGTCAACAGTCAACACTCCCATTCCAGTTTTATAGTAGCGGCCTGCGGATGTGTCTGTATTTCATTTAATTATTGGAATCATTACCTAATTAGCGGTTGGAAGAGTGTTATTTGACATAACTAATGCTAAGGTAAGTGCGATAATTTCCGTTACAGTTGTCGATACGGTCACGTATAATGAAGTAACTTCCGTGTTTCCAACTTAAAGCTGTAGGTTCAGATGCACATGAGTAACAAACAAATGTTATCGTCTCGAAAAATAAGAATGGGTCAGGCAGCAAGCGATCAAGTTCAAAGAAAGGAGTCTGAACCCAGTTACGATGAAGTAAGTTGTTGATATCGCCACTGACGCTTTCTAGTTCAGATTGGCCCGCAACGCGGAAATGGGCTGATTTAAAACTGAAAACAATATTTGTATCTTTTTCAGTGTACAGGTCTACAAGTGTGTGATGTTCCTTTAGGTGTGGTTGAGGAGATCTTACTAAACCTGCCCGCAGAGCAAGTAGTTCGACACTGTAGGCTGGTCTGCCACGAGTGGAAAGATCTAGTGGACAGCGCTGCACACTGGAAAGAGCGCTGCAGGAGAGAGTGCTTCCAGCCCCGCGATGCCTCCAGCCCCCCAACCAACTGGCGTCATTTTTACTTTCTGTCTAAGAAACGACGTAACTTGCTTAAGAATCCCAGAGCTGAAGGTGAGTCACAGATCTGATAAAATGTTACGGTACTACTTAATAATGATCTGCAGTAATATCAACGCGTACCGCTTGATATAGGTTAAATTCACACAGTCATAATTTACGAGTGACGACACTACTGGTAATAACTGTTTAAATTTCAAACCCATGCACTCTCATCTGTCAAATGCATGCATGGACCTTTGTAGTGTGTAAATGCTCCTACAGCGTAAACGTGGCATAGAAGCCCAGTTATGGGTTGATTTTAATGCTTAACCAAAGACTTATGACATTTCACACTGGACTTAATCATCTTGAATGTGCAATACTTTAATTGTGCTACCGTGCAAGTACTCGGGTATATATTTTCCCGAAAAACAAATCAGAAAAAAAATGTAAATAATGTTTCAAATGTAAATAAATTTAAATTAAACAATGACATTTATTATATTAATATAATGTGCTTCTTGCTGGTGTATTTAAATTAGAGGGATTCAGGGAATGGAAGCTTGTAGAGAACGGTGGAGACTGCTGGCAAGTAGAGGACAACTCAAAAGAAATTCCGAATGATGCAAATGACAAATGCTTTGTCACCTCTTATGGGTAAGTTTGGTTTTCTTTACCTTAACTAATTTTCATTAAATGAAGTCGAATACAAGCAAGCTCACCCATTAACTTTGTCCTCAGGTTATGTTTGAAGCAACAGCTGATTAATCTGCGAAAAGAAGGCTACAGCCCTGCTTTTATGGGTCACATGCAACCTGATATCAAAATATCAGACTGGTTAGTGTTTTAATCTTTGACTGACATCCCAGCAAATTTTTGCAGTTCTGTATTCCATTCCATCCGTTTTTGTCAAGTTTGAAAATCTCCCAAATACTTACATTGATAGAAAGTTCTGTTCTCAAGATCTAACCGACATAATTTTGGCATTCTAAAATCTAAATTTCTTTGTTGCTTACTGATAATTTGCATACTGAATGGTGATTGGTCTTCTCTTTCCTGTACCTATTTAACAATATATTGCTAGCAATGGCAAAGAAGCAGCTTGAAGCCTATCTCTTACTCAAAGCACACTATTTGGCCTGAAAGGACAAATATTTACTTTAAGAGATGCAATCTTGTGTGTATTGTTGTCTGGTGCAGGTACCGCCCACGCTGGGATTGCGGGAGTCATTACGAGATCTGTGTAGAACTTCTTGATCAGAAGAAGCAGCCCATCAGTGTCTTTCGGCCTGAACCAGTTTATTTTGAACAGTGGAATGACGAGCCCTGGTGTCAGGTGAGTTTAAGAAAAATGTCATATTAAGATCATTAAATATTTACAGAACACATTGACACATGCATTTGGAAGACACTTTTATCCAAAGCGACTTCCAGTGCACTCAAGCTATACATTTGATCAGTGTGTGTGTTCCCTGGGAATCGAACCCACAACTTTTGTGCTGCTAACGCAATGCGCTACCAGTTGAGCTACAGGAACGATAATTCCTTTGAATTAAGGAATTCTTCATTCTTCAAAGAATTATTCTCCAATAATTCGTCAATAAATACTTTTAAAAAACGTATTGATATTAATGTCAACTAAATAATACAAATCATACTAATACAATTTTATAATCAAACGCTGTATCTGATAATATTAGTTGATATACAATAAACAGTTGTTTTTTGTAGTAACGTTAACAAAGATTTTAAAATGCTGTAAAAATATATATTGCTCATTGTTAATGAAAGGAACTCACTGTCTTCTCATTTCAGATGACACACGTCTTTAAGGAATGTGGACCTGGAGTTCGGTTTATTCGTTTCACTCATGGCGGGCAGGACACACAGTACTGGGCAGGCTGGTATGGAATACGAGTTATTAATAGCAGTGTAGAGATCTGTCATGCTGCAGACAGATAAATGCTTTTATTCCCACTGTGCTGTTATGTTGTTATATAAAGTATAACAATGTATAACCCAAATATGCTCCTACATTGTACATTGATGTACATTACATAACGGCTATATATATAGTTTCCTGTATGTTTTGCCAGCATATAAAACAATATTTTGCAAACTTAATTGTTACCTATTTTCTCTCAAAACATTGTTGCGCTGATACAATTAAGCATCTTAAACAGTAAATATGCTATTACATATTTTGCATGACATCATGTTTTATATTAACATGTAAACTCACAATAGTTTGTACCGTACATGTTCACATTATCAGTGACAGACTCATGCAAGTTTATGCAAAGTAATATTATAAAGTGAGGTGGCACCATTACAGATGGCCGAAACACTAACTGTACCCACAACAATGTACCGCTGTCCACTTTAAATGTTTGTATTTAATAGTCATAATAAAAGTATGCAACAGATACAGATTCAGATGATTTCCTAAAACCAAGATACACTTCACAGTATTTTCCTTTTACCATTGTACAAGGTGGATCTTTATAAAGAGAGAAATGGCTGCGCACACATTTATCTCTTTCTGTATCTTGGGTTCCATGTCATACCACGAGGAACAATTAATTCAGCAGAACGTGTTGTCAGTCCTGTCTAAGTGAAACTGATGTTGAATCACAGAATTCTAAAACGTGTAGAGAAATAACAACATTTTGTTGGTTTCTATCCAGATTCATGAGAAGAGGCTGCTGAGTCCATCTCATGAAATAACACATTTTTGTTTTTTCTGGCCCTCTGTGGTCTCGACAGCTGCTAATATTGCCTCATCAAACACATTCTGCAGTCCTTTCTATAACAAAGGGAAAAATGGATCTCTTTGTTATGCAAACAATAAATAATACCAAAACCAAGACTTTAACAGACAGAACACGTTAACAAACACCCACCTGTGTTAGAGCAGAGCATTCTACATATTTCACTGCCTTTAGGTCCCTGGCTAGTTTTTCTGCTGTTTCTGGTTTGATTGGTTTCTGTTTGTTTTTTGCAAGCTTTTCAACAGTTGAAGGATCATCTCTTAGGTCAATCTGAGTTCCAACCAGCAAGAAAGGGGTTTTCGGACAGTAATATTTGATCTCAGGCACCCACTGCATGAAAATACATTATTACAAATGATTGTACATTGTTGACAACATTTTTACAATGCTTTTGAATGGAGGAAGACTGACCTTGTCTTTCACATTTTCAAATGAGGAAAGAGACACTACTGAGAAACAAACTAAGAAGACATCTGTCTGGGGGTAGCTTAAAGGCCGTAATTGATCCTGACCTACAAAATAGTACAATATTTTAATTGTACTAGGTAGGTGTGTGAAAATCATTTCTGAATACATATTCATAATGTGTATATCTAAACTCTAAGTGGTCACATACTGTGGAACAGCTATTTGTCCTTTCAACTGTATTCGTAATTACAGGTGAAGTGTGTCAGTCAAAGTTTATATGTTTTTCCTATTTAATTTTAATATGCAAAGAGTAAAATTTAGCCTACAAAGGTTAATTTCCCTAAAAAAAGTCACAACATTGCTTTAAGCATCCCAACCAGGCCAACACAGCTAAACTAGCTCAACTAATGGTGTGGGATTGAGCCAGTAATAGCTGTTTGTCAGATATTTGGTCAGGCAGTTGGGACAAAACATTTAAGGAAACTTGTCTAAAATTATTTTTTAGATTTCATTTGGTGCCACTAGTCATGTAAAAATGACACTTACTCTTTAACACGCACAACTGATAAAAACTGGCCATGATGTAGCTCTGTAAACCCATTTTTAAAATTCAACAGCATTTTAAAGTCAATGTTTTATGCTTCATTCAGGGCAATATCATACCTACAGCATCAAATAATCCAATGGAATAAGCTTCACCTCCAATCATTACAGTCATAGTGTGGCTGTCAAACACCTGTAAAACATACAAAGACTGACCATATCTTGGACCTTGGTTCATTTCAATGTATGCTGAAATTTAACAGGCGCTCTTGAGTAATTTCTTATCCTTGGTAATGGGTTTAAAGGTTATATTTCTCCTTCTTCAACCGGTTAATTTATTGATAAGTATTTAAATACGAAACACATACAGTAAATGAGGAGGGAAAGGTCTTACTGTTGGTTCTGACGGGAACTTGTTTGTATATGAAACCAAAAGGCAGGTTTTACCCACGGCACCATCTCCAACGACCACACATTTAATTGTGGGAATTGCGGCAGCCACAAGTTGTTTTCCAGTGTCTGGCATTAAAAAAATCTGCAATTAATAACAGGTTTCAATGGGGTTAGTACAACTACATGCAAAAGTTCGTGTTTATGTTAAAGCAAGCAGTTTTGCCTAAAAAGACTCTGTTCTGTTTATAATACAGAAACACCTGTCACCAAACTTTTATCATAGCTGGCCTTTAAGGTATTCTATTAGACAGTAAACTTATGAAATCGTAATGTATAAATTGCACGTTTTGTTTCAGACACGATTCTGCTTTGAATACCAGGTAATACAACAAATTCAAATACAACAAATTTAGACATTTAGATATTATAAAATAGCAAAAGCAATTAGACTGTGAGCGGTATATAATATCTAAATTCAATGATTGGCTAGTAGCGTGGCAGGTGACAGGATGAAATTTGCTTATATTATAAATGAAATGAAGACGTTGAAATGAAAAATTCCGCTGTAAATATATACGTCATAAAAAAGCGTGTTAAAAGTTAAGGCTGCCAAGCCTATAAATGTGCATTTGCTGGTTAATCCCGATAAATACCTAGTTTCTTATGAAGTGTACTAGCAGCAGACTGACGAAACATGTTTAAAGAGGAAAAGCGAGACAAACTTGTCTGTTGTGAACTATGTAAACACTTCACCCGCAAAACTAGTTTGACCTTGAGCTCTAAACATCGTTAACTAGGTTTAAGCAACAATTTATAGACTAGGAACTCTAAAAGTCAACGAACAACTTGACCATAACTGCGGCTGTCACTCCTCAACAGATTTCTGCAGTTCATATTTCAAAGTAAAAGTTTTGTTCTATTTCTCGCTTCATTTTAAAAGTCCTAGGAAATAATTCGTTTAAGTGATAAATTCAGCAACAAATGGCTAAATAATACATACATACATGTAGCAAATGTCTTTCATATAAATAGACAAAAATATAATCTTGCGGTTATATGTAATATGTACAATGAGAAGCAGTTAGTGGTGTAGCAGTCAAATGAGAAGAGTGCCACACACATTTAAATTTAAGGGGGCAGTGCTGCCCTCTGCTTCGGGTGTGTGTATTTGTTCACGACTTGCAGTTCACTACTCACCAGTGATGGATTAAATGCAGGCCACATATGTCTATAAGCAATAAGGCAGCATGTCATTGCATATACCCAGCCAAGAAAGTGCTTATTTCATGTGCAGTATACAACAAGCTTCGGGCAATCTTTGGGCAGAGACAATGTGTATGTTATGCCACAGTGTCTTACCAAACAAGCCTTTCCTGTAAGGATTCACTGTGCACAAGTCATCTGAGATCAATGGGTGGCCTGTTTCTTCATAAGATTATAGTTAAAGCTCAGTGCAATTATACACAGAAGCGCATACAGTCAAAGAGAGAAAACACAGCCCGAGCTTTAACTAAACGTACCTGTTTTAAATAAATGTCGAAGAGGTATTGAATAGGTTTCCGGTATTTCATACATTTTGCAATTTAAAATAAGATTGTTTTAATTTAGAAAACAATCTTATTTTTCTTAGATTTAAGTTAAGTCTGTAAGTTTACTGTTAATATCCGTGCATATATTATGTAACAATCTCTTCAACACGAACACACTATTCGAATAGTTTTGGAGTCATGGTCTTTATTGGTTTTGCTCAGGACACTAACATTTTTGTTTTTTGTTTTGTACCGGAAAGTAAGTCCCAAAAGAACAGTAAATTGTTTAAAAAAAACTGTAAGAAAGAAGTATAAAAAATAAAACCGCCTGTATAAAAGTACTGTTAACGTTAAAAAGTACAGATTAATGTTTTCATTGTTATCAAACAAGTAAAATATCAAGTTATCAAGTAAAATAACAGCATCATATATCAAATTGGAAGATCTACCAAGCAAAAATATTAAGGCTATGATATTAAAAGTTGTTTTTACACTATAATATAAAAACCTTGAAGTAAAAAAAATGACAAGTTGGTCTTTTAAGAAAAATGACAAAAAACAACCGAACAGCATAAACAACAAACAAGTGGAACACAATTCTATACTCTGTCCAGTTAGGTTACTGTAACGTTACATATATATTTCTTTGCAACCTAAAACCTGCATGGTACGATGTATCTGTTCTCTTCAAAAGGCACCACACAATAATGATTCTGATAACTGAGGCATTTGAGTTAAGGAATCAGTGCTAGGTGTCACCAATCACTGAATGATACAATGTTTCAGAAACAGGAACTGTAAATATAAACAAAACAGTGTCTAAGCAAAATGAAAGCATCTACGTGAGCGCAAACCATATAGAGCCAACATTTCTCTATAGCAGTCACTCACTGAAGAGGTCAAGCTACACTTAAGGTATATAAGAAAGCTCGATAAACTTGAGAAGTTAAAATGTGTTAAAGTTTGTAAACATTAATTTCAAGGCTACAATACAGTACACTTATGGGCTCTGTCTTAATTACCTGACACAGAGAAGTCAAGAGGAAAATTCCGCAATGTTTAGCACAGGCTAATGCCCTGTAGTTCTGCTCATAAAAACACCTTCTTGTTACAATGTTATTGTGCAATATTACAGAGGGAATGTTTACTGTATAAACATTATACCTTCTCAGTGTCCAGTTGGGGAAATGAGAATTCAAATATTTTAAGTGTTGCATATGAGATCGCTATCATAAATCAAACAAATCAAGGTAAATCCAGCATGGTAAAATCATGCCTTGAGCATTGATTCTTGTAACGCATCTTTTTAAATGCATCGTTTGTAAGGGGTCACAGCTTGGCGTTTGCAAGTTTGCAATGATAATTTTCAAGTATTTTCTCACACTACCAATAAAATGGAAATGTGTCACATGCAAGCATACATAATCTATACTGACATTACACATGATAAAAATAAATCACACAGTTTGCACATTCTTTAGCCTAAGCTTCAGAAGATACCGTAAGTTTGTTTTGTTCAATTTTTTAAAATTGGCTTGCAATTGTAAGGCATTGTGTAAAACTCTAAAAAATGTTTTATAAAACGTTATTTGTTTATGATCGTAAATGATAAAAGGCAACCGCATGTGTAGAGACGAAACCCTACCGACAGCTTCTGGCACATCAAGTTCAAAAACATCTGGTACAAAACTGACTGTGTTTCAGTGTGTGATGTTCTAAACATCACAGTGTCTACATACTACCGTTTGGTCTGATGGTCAACGGTCTTCACTCTGACCTCAATCCAACTTCTCAGCTTGTCTCTCCAAAGCTGAGACTGTTTGTCATATTAGGAGACTAGCTATTCTCCTGGAGGTCCGTGTTGTTTTAGTGACGACATTTGGTTTTGTACTTTGTTATTGTGTTTGATGTATTTGCTTTATGACCTAAGACTAACTGAACATGTACTACAGGTGCTATTCACAAGCAAAGTAGTCCTTGAGTGGGGCGAACAGATGTCGGATTACAGGTACACTCCAGGACCGCCCCAGCAGTTTTTGTCTGGCTCCACGACCCATGTTCGACATATCCGTGTAGTGGACGGGGAAGCCAAAAATCCTATGAGGAGAGAAGAACAGAAATTTGTTTGTGATATGGCCTGGACATTTTTGACAGCATCAGCCAATCAGAGCTTTACATGGTTTATGAACACACCTCTCTAGCTCTGTGCACCATAGGATGTCCTCTTTGCCATTCATGATGACAGGGAAATGTTGATCTTTGCCTTGCTTAATGGAGTTGGACCGGGTTGTGATGGTGCGTACCTTACCAAACTAGAGACACACAGGGTTAGATTTAACTTTCATACAGTACAATAATCAATTATTATTAGTATTTATGTGGTCAACATGAAAGAAAACATACTCGCTTTTGCAGACAAAAACAAAACAAACTAGTTTATCACAATGTCTCCCCACCCTCACATTTAGGTTAGTTATTTTCGTGGTCAACCTATTTGAATATACACATGCAATGGATAAATAAATAGCATTTAGTTTTGTTTATTTGATTAGTTTTAGAATATTACAGAAATTGCCTCATGTTTAGTCTAGGATTCCTCCAGCCGAAGCAGCAGGGGGTGTCATCGCACTAGCTCTGGCAAGTTCTGTGCATTTTATGTGTATAGAAAACGTATACACAGTGGACAAGGTTCCAAACAAAGCCTGTTATCTATACTGAATTTTACCCTTAGAACATAAATGATGTTACCTTGGCAACACGCCCATGTTCCAAACAGTCCTGAAGCTCTAATTTATCCATTCCAGAGGCACACAGAGGTCTGTAACAAAGCATTTCATACATAAAACTATATAAAGGTTCAATTGATATGAGATGTAGAGCAACAGTTTTATCTTTACTGTGATCTTAAGCCCACTTCAGAGGATACAGAGGACTGAAGGAGGTATTAGGAGATGATGCATCAGAAAGGTTTAAGATAGGAGGCTGTGTAAATACCTCTTCATTCCTGGTAGGTTTCCCCAGAAGTAACGAGCCCTGTGAGCAGCCGACACCTCAATAGCATCGATCATCACCGGGTTACACTGCAGCACATATAAAACAGGTTCCATCATTCCTCATCCCAGCTGACCATTTTAGTTCATAAGAACGTTTCCCCAACGTTTCCGTTAAGTAACAAAAACATAATGTTATTTTGAAAGCTCTAGGAATGTTCAAAATGTCCAGTTGTTTAGATGTTATGGTAACATTAGTGCTTGGTTATTAAAACATTAATATTTTTTTCAAGACATGCACAGACCTCCAGAAATCGTGAGATGTCTCTCTTATCGTTGACGCTCATGGCGACCACGTTCTCAAACATCCAGAAGAAAGGTCGATCTTCTCCTTCCTTTGGCTTTGCTTCACTCAAGAGGCGGTAAAACTCGAAAAACAGCCGTCCAGTCCCCTCTAAACAACAACCGCAAATAAGTATTACATGCGATTTTTACATCTACTGATGTTAATGCCGCAAAAAAAACCTTTCCAGGTATTCGTCCTAAGGCTTATAATTTACGCCACACCATATTTTTTATCAATATATTAATTAAAGAGTCATACAGTAAGTGAGTGTCTTACCGTACAGACCTTTCCTAGCTGGGTTCACAATTGAAAGATCATTACAGGGACTTCCACCAATCACCAAGTCGAAGGGCCCCCACTCAGCAATCTGAACGACAGAACAGCGCCATCTAGTGTTAGTGTAACTGCACTACACACCCGGAACTCCAGATGTGCAGTGCAGCAACCAGCCATTAATACTCTATTTATTTGCCAGCGAGCATGTAGTACAAGATTCCATCTGACAGTGAAGGAAACTCCCCGAACGTATCTAAGTCATTCCATTGCTCAGTATCTGAAGTCGGCTATCAGTGTAATTACCACTCAATGAGCCATAGAGGTCATGAATGGTATTTAATGAGACATTCCAAATGTCCAGAGACTAAAGGAGCGTCATGCACGCAGACTGCCTGTGGCCATGACCCTTGGCACATCTGTGTGTGCCAATGAGACAGCGTGTCTGCAGCTGGGCTCTGTTCATTCTTTTAGTATTTCAGTGATAACCCTAGGAAGGGCCCCAACCACCCCCTCCAATACATCCCTACTCTCTTTTCTTCCATGACAAGAGCCCTTTTATGCCGCCCTCTCCGCAATCCCACCCAATCCAGTTTTGCAACAACAATGGATGGGTGAATGAGTGTGTGGGCGAGTGACTGAGTGGGTGGGTGAGGCGGTGAATGGATGAATTGAAACCAGGGGATTTAGGAAGGGCGAACGAGCCTTTGTGTTCCATCGCACAGGCTTAAGGCTCGCTGTTCTGTGTGTGTGAGCGCCTGAATATGAGCGAGAGAGAAATAATGAAAGCCAAACAGAGACTCAAAGGTGTGACTACAAAGACAAGACTTAGGTGAGGCCATTAGATGTACCAAGTG
The DNA here is from genome assembly GCA_036877585.1 of Botia kubotai. Classification (NCBI taxonomy): domain Eukaryota; kingdom Metazoa; phylum Chordata; class Actinopteri; order Cypriniformes; family Botiidae; genus Botia; species Botia kubotai. The sequence goes on from JAZGTI010007900.1 coordinate 11,732, forward strand.
CTGTTGGAACAAGCAACATGCTACTAAACAAATAATCTCAGGCCAGGTGTGTGTTAGGTCACCATGCCAATGACTAGAAGTCTCTACACAGTCATTTATTAAAGCAAATAGTTGAGGAAACTGAAATGGGGCCTATTCATAAGAACTAGTTTTACTAGGTTAATATACAATCTACTTTTCTAAAATTTAGTCTCACATATTTCAACAATTGACATAATCTTTAAACACTGTCGGCCCCAAAAGGTATTTGGCAACATAAGGCACAGAAATGTCTTTGCATTGGATTAGAGAGCCATAACAAACAGCAATTTTGCTGTCATTTCAAACCAACTGGCCCCAGGGTCATTTTTACTGGATGTTTAAATTCATTTCCTCATTTAACCTCAAGTTCACACATTCAGTAACCTCATGTATAGTTCATCACATTATCCACTGATATGAAGAGTTAAAATATTTTTGTCTTTATTTTAACAATATTATGTATTGTTTTATCATTCAAAATATAACAATCCATTATATAAGCATCATAATTTGCTTGTGCTATCTTTCAGATGAATGCTCTTTGGTTATTTTGTTATCTAATGCAATGATATTCAAATTTCTTTAAATGGTTTAAGTGTCCAGCTATAACACACAAACAGATCTGAACTATATTAAGAACTGTACAGGTTAAATATTTACAAAAAACATGAATTAAAGAAAGGGAATTATACTCACGTTTTTTCTGGTAATGTTGCGAACGTCATGCACATACTGAATTTTTCCTTCATGTCGGACGACACCCACTGAAATGGAGTCCTCGCATACTTCTGATGCAATGTACACATCCACCTTAAAGCCCAAATCCCGAAGCACCAGATAACCTACAGATCAACATACACGGAACATTTAAAATAAGAGACATACACTGTGTAAAGCAGTTACTTGCACTTATAGTATGTTAGAATAGAGCACAAGAACTAGTTTTTTGGAACTTCCCAAACTAATAATTTTAGGTTGTAAGAATATTTCCGAAACATTTCCATTACATAATAAAAAGTTAAAATGCTTTTGGAACATTTTTAGACATTGAATTAACTAATTTAATTTTAAATTAGTACACTTTAGCACTTTTGCACTAACTACTTTTTTTGATAGATACGATATATATTGTTAAGAAAATGTACACTAACGTTCATAACGTTCACTGTTAGCTGGTTATATTACACTATATATAATAGTAAGCAATAACTGATTAACTTGCATTGCACAAGCTGAATTAAAGAAATGCAAAAAGGCTTCACATTAACCTGTGGCGATGCCATCAAATAGCGAGAGGACTCTGATTGGACGTCTCTGCTCTGCTGGAACCGCAGGGTAAATCTTTGGACTTTCCTGGAAGGAATGAGGGTAAATATGTAAACAGTGGCATAATTCAAGAATTTCCTTCTCTGTTACAGGTTAATGTCAGACTCACAAACTCCTGTCCGTTGTCATTGACAAAGAACTCCTGAAGCTTCAGGCTCCAGTCGTGGCGTTTCTTTAGCACGCCGTACTGCTGCAGCGGCTGACACATGTAACAGCGCCATGGGTCCAGATCACGAGCACTGTTAGCTGCTCCTGGACCCACTAATATATCCAGACAGTCCACACAAAAACACCTGCAGGCCGAGACACATGCTTCTGAGTAAAGGGTTTAAATGGATGGTCAAAAACATTCACTGTCTTAGAGCTTAAGGGTGTAATTCTTTCATCAGTGTTAAATGCTGACCTCATGACCAATGACCTCATCAGAGCAAAAGTGACTCAACCAATGGCATGAGTCGGAATGGAATGTTTGCTAGTGATACACCTCGCCATTGAATGAAGGAAATGTGTCAGCAGAAAGACAAACGTATGAAGGACAGCAGTTGGGTGAGTAGTTAGTGAAGTGAAGAGTGACAAAATATTGAGACATCAGTGGAATGTGAGACATGACAGAATAAGCGTGTGAGAAGCGGTCCGTCTTGTTTCGTACCTGCAGCAGTTAGCGTTTCCGCAGAGAAGCACCTCTCTACCCCCACAGCACACGGTGCAGTACGACTGGTAGCCGTCATCATCGTACATGTAGGAGATCTCCAAATAAACATCCTGACGCATAGACAAAGAAAAACACATTTAATAAGCATCTAAGTAATAAATCAAAGCCCATTAGGCCAGTCACTCAACTTGGTGGCCACTTCTTTATACTGCAGACATAACCTAAACCAGCCTAAGCTGGTTTTCTGGTCTTGGCTGTCTTAGGGTTGTCTTGGTGCTCTCCCAGCCTGGTCAAGCTGATTTATCTAATCAGCCAGCTGGTCTCCCAGATAGACCAGCTGAAAAGTGCTCAAAACCTGTCTAGAACCAGCTAACAATCCAGTTTAAGCAGACTGGGAGACCAGCCTCGACAGTTAAGGCTGTTTTTTAGGTTAATATAAAGTTTGCTTCCATAACTCATCACACTAAAAAAAAAAGATTTTTTTCAGATGTAACATGTGCACGCTAAAGTAAACAAACAGGCAGTGCCTCTTTCAATAATGCGATTGGCTCTTTTAATTAAGAGGCAGGACTTTTATTCCTACAGCTACTAAAGTAAGTATTACACTTTCTCCTATTTATATTATTCTACAAGCTAAGCACCAAACTAAATGCAACCCGATACTTACTAAATCAAATGTATTATGTTGCTTTAAATAGTGTAGTAGGATAATAAACCGATGCAGCAATGATCTATGATAAAATCCACAGATCTAAAGCGCTTTATTGTCCCCTTATGTAACCAATAGATACAATAGCGTTGTCCAGGTGTTAGGATCAAGTAGTGTTGATGACACTTTTATGAGCGATCATGTCAGCACGTGTTACAGCACCAGGTTCCCAGAATCTCAAGTTGTGCCGTGTTGTGTTCAGATGCGTGACATGAGAATGGAGAGGATTGAAAGGTGAGTTACCTTACATGTTGGGCAAAGGCCTCCTTCAAACAGGGGATGGAAGGTTGCCACTCTCGTTTTTCCACAAGAGAGGCAAAACTCTGCAACCGAGGAAGAAAGGAAAACAGGAAAAAAATTAAGGTTCCATAGTTAGGAGTCAGTCAGGCCTGATGGGCAAACAAGTTGAAATTCCGCAGTCGTCTAGTGTTCTGCCATTTTGGAATTTGCATTTGAAAATGTAAAATAGATTTTATAGTTTAAATTGCTTATTGTAGTCAAGATTGAAGGATAATAAGTGCTGTTTCTAACGCATGAACGTAAGCTGAAACATCTCATACCTTCTATACTTCTGTGATTCTTCGAAACTTCATTGACCATTTGTTCTGAAATGCAGATAAAACAGCAGTTAATGGCATTTCATACAGCTATTAGAGTTAAAGCACATGTCAAGAGATGACTGCAGTTTTATTTTACAATCTTCCCGTGCATCTTTTCCATACCGGAAATTTGTACTTGGTGTGAACAGGCGTTTTTACCATCTACATTCACACAAGTATCGTTTAACATCACATTTGGTGTTGGGTATTTTGTTGTCACCCATCAACATGAATAATACCCCTTGTGTGAGCGCTGACCTCTGCTGTAGACGTCCTCAGTGCCAGTTTTGGCTTTACAGATGCTGAGTCGAGCTCTTTTGGCAGAGGGGGGGAATTCTGGAGGGCTGGACTCCAGCAGCGCTGCGCTCTCTGAGGCCAGGGGAAAAACACAATACCCAGCTGGAGGAGACACAAGTACATTACTACCATAAACAAGTACTCACTACACATGTACTTCACAGTGCTGAGCAGTAACCGATTACATGTAATCTGGATTACATAATCAGATTCCAAAAATCAAGTATTTATAATCAGATCACATTATATTTTAAAATATTTCTAATCAGAGTATGAATACTGTTTTATTGTTACAAACTAGTTTACATGATATATTTTCTATTTTTTCTTTTGTAATCATTAATTGGTTTGACAACGCAAACATATTTGAGTCTGTTATTCATACAGTGTGGATTCCTGTACAAAGAACTACACTTAGTTTTATCAAATTAGTGGTATTAAGTATAATTAAGTATACTTCAAGTACATTTTTAAGCACACTTTATGTAGTGTACTTAAAGTACTAGTATACTTATAAGTGTCCTATTTCAATACCACTTGGGGCAAAATTGGCCCACTTTTAAAAGTAAAAAGTGTTTTGAAAGTGTTTTAAGTACTTTTTAACAACAAATAACAGCTGGGTTTCAGGCATAAAACTCCCATTCAGTTTTTTCCCCATAAGAAAATATATTTGTAACAATAACTTACAAACCTTTAAAGACAAACCTACTGTCTTATTTCATCTTCATAAAAAAACATTTTTGGTAAAGAACTTCACTACCCATAATTCTGCAAAGAAAGAACTGACCAATCAGAGAATCATAACAGATGTTTGGTGGAGTCTTGTATGTTTGTCATGTCTTAGAACTTTTAAAGAATTTTAGTCTTAGAATTTTTGAAAATTCCTGGAGATAAATGAATGAGGAAAATACTTCTGAACCAAGATAGCTTAAAGGGGACAGACGGACAGACACTGCTGTACTCTTTGTATCCTTATGTATAAAAAAGACATCTTTATTAGTTACAGTACCTACAATAGTCATATTTGTAATAAAATATCAGATATAATATTGTACATGATGAAAATGACCCTGAAATTTCCTAGTGGGATTCACAGACCAGCAGACAGTCTATTGGGCTCTCACACAACACATCTGTCATGGCTGTGGGCAGGCTATAAATCCCAAAATAATTACATACGCTATTTCCTCTTTCTGATTCCACTGTAAAATCACACTCCCAGGGAAAGGCTATTAAATGATTCAAAAACATAGCTTTTAATCAGCTTTGGGTTATACTGAAATTAACTGACATCAATTGTTCTTTGAAAGAATATTAGATTGAAAGATAATTAGATGACATTTTTAACCAGATAGAAACCGAGCGGCCAGATAAATCAGTTTAAATGGAAGAACCCCCCCCAAAATCGTATAACTTATTCCTTCTGAATAGCACATATTTTACTTCTAAGTCATTCATTGTAAGCATACTAAACAAACATACAGATTACATATTTACATGCGTCATTTAAAGGCGTCATTACTCGTCATTTTCCCAGAAGAAAGGGAAAGATAATAAATAATTATTAACAAATAATTACAGCGTTCCAAGGAGCCAACAAAGTAAACCAGTAACTCCCCAGTTTTTCCCCAAAACATTCAGTTAAACAAACAGTAAATGTGTGTGTGTGTGTGTGTTTGGTGTAGATTCCAAGCAGCTTCAGTTTAATAACAGTAAAACTATTTGAACTGTTGAAGTATTTACAGTTGCAGTGACTAGGTTCCTGACCCGAGGAAGAGCACAACCCTTCACATACTGAGAGTATGGTATGTAAACATGACAAAAAATTCCATACAAAAGTCTATAACCAGAGACTGTCATGGTGTGTAACTTATCAACACCTGAGTGAGATTGACGCCTGAAAGCTTAGTTACAAACTTTTGAGTGCAGTATCACTGTTGTTTATCAGAGATAAACTATCATAGTCTGCTCTTAAAGGGATATCCAATCTGTTCGTCATTATAATGTGATCAGTGAATAACAACTTAAATTTTAGTCTTTCTTAAATTTCAGTCAACATTGCACTAACTACTTAAGAATAACGTCATACTTAGAATTAAAAATGTTTCAATAGCGTTCTTTTAACCAAGAAATAATGTTCCAAAGGCCTGAACATTTTAAGTTCCTAAATTTACCGTTTTTAAAGTTTTTGTTACTTTATGGAAACTTTACTCCCACTGAAACATTCTTACAACCTAAAATTGCTAGCTGGGCATCCACTTTCATAAAAAAGGCAACAGGAACATTCCACAAAACAACTGGAACAACATGAGTAAAAGTTATATGAACGATCTCTTTAGGAAAGTTTTTTCCCCTCACATTTTACACTGTAGATCATTATGCAGCTATGATATTTTTGCAGCTTGTTTACAATTATGTGAAAATGATATTTTCCGCTATGTGCGCGGTAATGAAAAGATGAGTCTTATGGATAAGCCACAGTCTTAAATCTCAAGTACAATGTGGGAAGTCAAATTTAGTCATAACATTCCCACTTGTAAAAACAGCTTCTGTGACTGGAGAAAAACTTGAAAAACAAGTCACATTACTTTCCTGTTGCTAACATTTTCTATGACTTAACAAGGTGGCAATGTTTGAAATTCTGCCAGTGTCTGCAAACGGCATCTGAGTTTTTATCTTCATATCTGGTGGTGCGGTTCCTCTTGCACTTTTATTTTGATGTTGTTTTATGTCTTTTATTATGAAAGTATCTGGATATAAAAAGTAATCTGGCATCAGCAACCACCCGGCTAACGTTCTCGACTTATACTCCTACAATGGAAGTCAAACAAACCAACAACACATATCAAGTGGTTAGAAAGTGTGATAGCATATTTAAAGTTAGAGAAACTCAAATACTCCACGCAAGGCTCCATTAACAGATTAACAGACCTTTCCTTTTGTATTTTGAGGACAGATTGCAAGCTCCCCCCTTAGCCCCCCATCCCCCCCCAACCTAGCGGTTGTTTTTTTCTCTTTAAGTACTGTGCTTGTTTGTGATGTTATGTAAAGAATTTTAGTTTGATGTGATTGTTGTGTAAATTTTAAAAAAATTCAATAAAAAGATTTGTCTACTACTACTACTAACATTCTCTAGAAGTACTCCAAAACGTTCTTGCAGTAACATTAGTAAAACTTTTTTTAATATTATATATTGTTATTTTTTGTTACTTGTGGAATGAAAATGTTAGGGAAACATTCTTACAAGCTAAAACTGTTAGCTGGGCAGAAAGCATTGTGTGTGACACTGCAATATGTTAAACCCTTTAGGTGATTTCTTCAACATCTAGTCAGAGTTAAGTAATACTTTATGTTTTATTTCACTTATCCTACAGCAATTTCACTTAAAAGGCAGTAATTGGGTGTGGAATGCGACTGGGGTCTGAGATGCTATCATGCTAATTTTCTCACCTGTGTTCTCTCTGGGTTTCAGCCCCTCCTGACCTTTGGGCAAAAAGCCGCCGTGAGCCCAGTCTAGCATGGGCTTTATCTGTTCCTCAAGACTGTCTGACTCACACAGGGGAAATGTCTCCTCTGCACGTATACTGGCCACCTGAAGAGCACACAGATAGAAACACAACAGTATGTCACAGTCATATTAAGACGTTTAACATTTCCTGCAAACAAACATGTGGGTGAGACAAACAGAAGACCAGAGAAAGCCAAGGAACTGGAATGAAAGCAATCAATTTGAATCTGTATCATATGTAGTTTGATGCTGTATCAAAAACAACATACATTTGGGTTAATACAACATACAATCTGCGGTTAATCATGCTGTATAGAGAACACAAGAAAGAGGTACAACAGAGAGAGAGAGAGTGAAAGAGAGATACTAAAGAACAGGCAGTCCTGTAGTACTGCTGCATGTCTGGGCTTGGAGTCTTTTGTTCAGTTTGTTAGGAGGTATGATTCTAAAAGAGATAATTAAGCGACCTCTGGGGAATTCCAGAGTTCACAAATGAGTGTTTGCCCAGTCGTCTGTTCATCACACACACACTAATAAACATTAAAAGTTTATTAAGCAAAGCCTCTAGAGCAGGTGCACACTGTGTCATGATGTCCATTGTTAACCCTTTAAGGCACAGACTTAAGTTCAAAAAGAATGGATGACAAATTCAAACTGGGTTCAATTTTACAGGTTACGGGCCAGTTTTGGTGTCTCCAGCAAAATCGGAACACAAGGTAACCCGAGACAGTTTTTTTCCACATTAACTACTTTGTCTGACAGGGTTAGCTAAATATGTCAAAGGTTGGATAAGTGTGTTCACTAATTACCCCTAAGGCTACAGTTGTTGCTGAGTGCTTTACAATAACAATTAACACAGACTGCAGCGAGGTCTTACCTCCAGGGCCTGGAATATGGCTCTACGGTAAGAGGCCAGCTTAGTGTAGGATGACTGGTTAAAAAACTTTGGGAAGGCTGTGATGAAATCCAGTTTGTCAGCAGATACCTGCAAGATATATCAAACACTTATGTGATGAAGCCTTTTGCATCATTTTATGATTCGGAATAGCAGAGCTTTGATTGAAGTTAGAGATGTCAAAAATATAAATACTTCTGTACTAAGAAGATTTAAGGTTAAAACTGTAACAATACTAGTCTTTCTACAGTATTGGTAGAATACTCAGTAGCAATTCAGTATTTAAGTGTTGTCACCACAGTTAAAAGATAGTAACTGTTTGAACATGCAAGATCAAGCAGGTGACGGGTATGTATTACAAAAATGATGATAATTCACAGGAAAAGATGGCGCTTTGCTTTTATTTTTGTTCAGTTGGCAGTTAGATAGTCTATAATTTCAGATAGTGTATTATTAAAGTCTACTTATACTGTCTTATAGTGTGTTACTTATAGTAGGTTATAAGTAACATATAGTTATTTATTACCTACTTATAGTAGGTTAGGCTTTTTAATGGGCGTAACTGAACTGAAGATTGTTGTAGGTGATGATAGCCTGATACCGCATATTAGATTTTGTTGTGTTGTCAGAAATGTTGGTTAAAACATTTGGTTTGTTACCTCTGAGAATTTTCCATCTCCAAACCACTGAAGCCAGCGCATGCCATGGGAGGCCTGCCTCTTCCCTGTCGCTCTCCAGGTCACCACCATCCCCGGCCACCAGGAAAAACCCTTGATTTTGCCCCAGACTAACTCTCCGATACCAAAACCTTTATTGTCCTGGGGAACAGAGAGAGATACATAAAGGTAAGTGTTGCACTTAAAGGGACAGTTCACCAAAAATGGTAAAATTAGAAACTCACCTTTATATCATTTAAACCTGCATGATTATGTGCATCTTAAACCCAGATTCTTGATGGAGGTTGAGAATTTAAGAGAAAAACCTACATTTAAGTCTGTTCCTCACAAAGCTAGAAGATACGGATTCTGGATACTTGGACCCTATTTACAAATGTTTAGTACTTTAGTAGTATGTTTGGAGCTTGTATGAAAAAGCACACCTCTGGTAAAGAACAACCTCCTGGACAGCAAGCAGTCAGGCTTTAAGAGTGGCCACTCCACTGAGACCGCGCTGCTCTCAGTTGTTGAAGACCTAAGACTGGCA
>JAZGTI010007901.1:0-20938 GCA_036877585.1 Botia kubotai
TAAAGTAGACATGAGCTATATTTGTATGACTATTACTTGCAGACAATAGCTGGCCAGGGCTACCAAGATGGTTGCCAAAAGACTTTAGGGGACCCTGCTTTGGTGTAATTCATGAACCAAAACCATATGGGTGAAATATATACTTAATAGCATTTAGCAACAGGCATATTACCTATATACACAAGCATTTAGCAAAAAAAAGAACCATTCAGAATCGTCAGTAGCTACTGACAGAACTGCAGCTGACCCCAGCGCAGCCTGCAGGGGGGATCTGTTTGCACAACACCATCCCATTGAGGGGGCAGAAAGGCCAAACAGTCCATGCACAACGGTTGCGGTATTGGCAGGTTTGAAGATGGGAGTGTGTGCGATTGTATGAGGGACTTTTAAATTGGAGCCAGGTGGATAAACATGGATTCCACTAACCCCATGAGGATAAAACACTCTCTTGTGTTCATCCACCACAGGGATATACAACACACACACACACACACACACAAGTTTGTAGAAAAAGGGTATTTGTTTGCATCGTATGCAAATCCGGACCACAACATCACACTGCAGAAAATGAAACACTTCTGGGCAACATGCTCTACATGTTACTGAAACGTGTTGAAATCATAAGTTGATCCACAAAAAAAAAAGGCAGAGCACGCAAGAATGATGTAAGTGAAAATGCAAGACATGGTACCAAACTATTAAGCCCAGACATATCAAATATAAATTTAGGGAACCACTGTAAACAACAAGAAACGACAGAGTTCTTATGCTACGTGCTAACTACAACACTTTAAAGACTCATAGTTCTTGTTTTGTGCTGATACAGTGAGAATCGCAAAAGAGGTGTATCAATTATGAGATCATTCTGGACAGTGGCTACAATCCTGATATTTTCACAAAAGAATGAAAAATATGTACACCGTAGGAATACCATAAAAGTGGTGCATACAACTCATGTGCTATGAATTATCGGCATATAGATACAGCTATATAGAAACATATACAAACAATACACCAAAATTTACGTTTCTTTTTGAAGCTTCAGTCTTCATTCATTGCAGTAGTACAGAAAAGAGACAAGCACATTCTTCAGAATTTCTCCTTTTGCGTTCCACAGCTTTAAATTAAAGTTGTACGGGTTTGGAATGGCATGAGGGTGAGTTCATTCCTTTTTGGGGATGTAGGTATTAGTCCACAAAGGCCAGTATAAAAGGTGAGAGGAGGTAAGGAGAAAAGATGAGAGACAGACAGAGCAAGAGACGTGAAATGAGCTACAGAGTGTGAAGGGACAAGCTGGATAAAGACAGAAAGAACTTCTTTGTCTTACATCATGGACATGGACTTGGGGGTCCGGGGCTGGTCCTCAAACAAGTGGTCACAAAGGTTTGTATTTTGTTGTGTGTTTCAAACACCTCTTACAAATTATACAAAACTATATATTTCTCTATGAAACTCTATAAAGTCTATAGGAGTTTAAATTTGATGCATCAATGAATAGAATTTGTCACCCAGCACTATAAATTGATTTGCTGTACCGGGTCAGTTTGACCGACCACAGTTATTTGACCATGTGTATGCAATGAAGACACAATGCTCTCATCAGCGCTACTTATCTCCAGACCATAAAAGCACAGTGTGATTTACTTGTGATCACTCGATTAAATTAGCCTGAATGAAAAGAGGGAATGGACGAAGACAAATCACAGAATGAAAGGTTCCTTATGTGCCTGAACACAGTTATTGTGGTCACTTACTGAAGATATTATCCGTCTTAAATTGAGAGGAGCATGCTAATGTGAATTTGTAGCACTGAATCACAAACACAGGGCAGATGTGAGATATTTTTGTTCAGTTTCGCCGAAAGTTTCCAAACTGGCTTTAGGGAAAGCACATATGGTAAATCAACTTCTTGTACATTACCTCAAATGAATTATTAGTTATAGCACGTGATATCAAATTCAGATGCTTGCATGTAATCAAACTGAGACACAGTACATGAGAGGTAATGCGGAGTGTAACTTTATCCGTATACAATACTTGGGCATGAAAGAATAGCTCCTCTTGGGAAGAACGGAAAGATCTGACAAACCTTTCACATGCATCTTTTTTCAACAAGAATAGTAGGTCAAGACTTGCTTCAAGCACTCGATTGCATATCGTTGCGTTGTGTTGATTTTGATTACACTTGGAAATGCAGCATTAGTGAGCGGGTAGTGGTGGCGACCCTTCGTGCATTTTCCCTGTTGAGAGTTACGGTAGATTGGGTTTGGTACAATGACATCACCTCAGAGCATGACAACTGACACCAGAGCTTTCATTGACCCAGTGCACTCTGGGCTTTGTCGACTGAGCAGCCAATCATTAGAGCACATCGTCAATTATTTAAGGTACTGCCATGTCATTTATCCTCTCTGATGAAGACGAATAGGGTCGCGGCTGTGGTACGAGAGGACACTGGGGTCCACTAAGGCCTCGCATCAAATGCTAAAGAGACATACTCATATGGTGAGAATTTTTAAGTGTCCTCTGTGATTTCATAAAGGCTAACAATGCTAGCTTGATGCAGAATGAACTGAACCTGTGCTAACTAAACAAACCAACAGGTTTGTGCCCAACAGTGCCTGGCGTTTACATGTAATTACATAAGCCAGTAGGAAAATTATGTAAATGTTTGCTAATACAGCAACTTTCAGTTACACCTTATTCAACGTAAGCTAACATTTTAGAAATATTTTGAAAAAATACAGTTGGACCTCATCTCTTCAAAGCTTAAGTTGAGAAGACACAACAGTCACATCTGCCATTTGTGGATCGACTGTAAAAAAATTACTTGTAAAAAATAAGTGTAACCTACCATCAAACTTTAATGTTCATTATTTTTTATACAAATTTTATGTTTCCTGGATAACCTTCAATGGTGAATGTATTATATTGCAGTTCCTAACAAAGTTACTAGCCAGCGTTTTACTGTATTTACTTGCCAAAACCAATTTTTACCTCCATTTGGCACTTAGCGAATGTTAATTTTGGACTCTGCATATGACATACATTACTGCAGTTCTTTAGTTGTGGGTATTTTTCTACTGAGACTCACTAATATTAACATAATTAAAAGCCTTCTAAGACTAAATTAAGTCATTTGGCTTGTCTTAAATATAAAATGAGCGCCCGTGGACACATCAGGAAAGAAACCGCCTCACATACAGACAAAGAGACCCAGATAGTTAAGAAATATTGCAAAGGAAAAACTAAAAGCAGGGGGTGAGACAGAGGTGAGAAGTTTAAGATGCACTGGGAGGGTGTGTGTGTGCTGCAGGGTAAGATTAGGTGCTCAGCCTTGTAGATTCGGTTGCCCATAATGGGATTAATGGAGGAAAATCTAGGTGAATTAATCTGGCCTAACGGAAAGGGCAGCAGGAAAATGTGCTACTGCCTGTTTTACTCCAGCACTCCTCACCCCATATAGCCCAGCCAATGAGTGAAGAGTGGGGTCAGAAAATGCCAGTAGAGAGGTCACTGTTGGCAGAGCGTTTAGGTAGTGGAACGGAACCTAAAAATGTGTTTAAACGACTTTAAAATAAAAGTAATGGATAATAATTTTTATTTATAGAATTACTCAGACTTGTGACTCTTATATTTACTCGTACTATTTCAATCTGCTTACATTGAAATAGAACCCTAGAACCCTAAAATAAATTTCTGTTGATTTGGCAAAGTAATATTACAAATAATAATTAGCCACTCAAGGACGTGCGTTATAGTGATTTGACTGTGTTACAGTAAGAGTGTTCTTAAGCACAATGTGTTGTTTACATCTGAAGGCTATTTACATTTGTTACACAACATAGCAACTTATAATTTGCATTTACATAGAATTCAAGTGAAGTGTGGTAATCTGTGTGTGTGTGTGTGTGTATGTGTATGAGCTACTGTATGAGCTACTGTACAACAACTTTGAATACCATGAAACTATCTATGTAATAATATGACCGTAACACTGAATATTATCTGGGTCAGGCTTTTTGGCCGCATGCATATGCACTGTATGCCTGGGCACAAAAACACCACACCCCACCCTGGGGGCTTTCGTCTGGTGAGATGGCCTATGGTGTCATCTGCTCCCTGCCCAGCGGGCATGAACAACCAGCATCTGCTGCATATCAAATATACACATGCACGCTCATGCACATAAGCACGTACACACAAACATGCAGATCATAGCCCATGCAAACTGCTGAGTACTTTAAACTCCAATCTCAACATTTGGTTCCAATTCATCTAGCCCAAGTTTCTAATTGAGCCTGATGGAATCACACACAACGCATCTCAAAGCATTCTGGGATGTGGCTGTGTGTGAACACAGACATGGATATTTAGTTTTCCAGTGTTTATAAATTAATAGTCCATAGCAAACTAGAGGCTGTGTGAGATGTGCCACGCCAAATATGATATTTGATTAAAGTCTGCTTATGGGACAGCTGCTTATAGGATAGGCCTTGTCTAGGCAACCCAGCTGGAAACCCACCTAGCTGCTGTTATTGTTCATCTGCATGTAAATATATGCGTTGGCATGTCAACACACGCTCATAACACAGAGCAGAGCCATGTTGTCCATATGTTGCATGTTTATGACCCCACTCTATCGAATTTGCTTACATAAGATGTAAAATTAGATAAGATACAATACAAAGTCTCTATAACACACACTCGTTCTCACTTTTGCACCTTCCTCTTTCTTTCTCTCCTTTAAATAAACACCTGGTAAACTGATTTTGAGTTAATATGGCTACAAACATGTGATTGATGATCTGGCTAAATGCCTGTGACTAAAGTGGTAAGTATGCATAAATGCTTAAATAAATGACTTGATTATTTTATTATGTATTGTTAAAGACAATCTGGCACAGGTGCTTATATGGAGAAAAATTATGATTATGCTTGTAGATTACACTGGCAACACACAAATCCCACTTGGGGTAATTGTTTTAAAATCACTACACAATAAATCACATTAAATTTTCCGCAATTGCCACGTTCTGGCATACCTCAGAGACTCATTCTAAAAACACTGCATGAAAAACGTATCTTTTCAATACCGTATAGCGCCGTTAAAAGGCTTATGTAAATGACAAGCCATTCCAAGTTTAAAATAACCTACAAACTAGCTAAATTAGCAGGCGTAATCATGCATATCCATCACACTGAATTTAACAATGTGGCCCAATAATATCTATACATTACGTTAGATTCACAAAATGAAATTATGTCACAGACAAAACAAAATTTTCTGGTATCATTTGGTCGCCGATATAAAGCTTCCAGCAAACCACATACTGTATACAGTAACTCGGTTCTACAAGAATCACATCTTTGATTTACAGAAGATAGAAAAGCTAATTTAAAATGCTGGCGTGCGTTTCAGAGGTGGATTCACGTTTTTCATTTCTGTAAGTGGGAGGTGCTCTCGCACTGCCAAGCTATCAGTTTTTTTTTCACAAAGGAACTGACAAAGAAAGCTGACAAAGATGACCCAATTGCAAAGTATTGTTAAAAATTAGATGTTCTCGCCGCGTCCAAAGATGATGAGTTGTTGGAAGATCTCAGTCCTGTTTCCTCACAGCAAAGCAATTTCACCAGCGTCGATGGATGCTGCCTTTCCAGAGCTTAAATTGAAAATCTACAGTCTCAGTAACTTGTTTAATGGACAAAGTACAGACACATGTTTAATGGAAAGTCTAATAAATGTAATTGTTCTGTTTGTCTGCAAAAATCTGATTTCCTGAAGGTGCGTTTAAAGAGTCCCAGCCTAGACGCACAGGATTTGATTTAGATCAAACACTTGACTTAGATCATGGTAGAGATCATGGAACTTGGAGGTTTCCAAGTGCTTACAAAGCAGGCAGATGAGGCTGCCATACGGCGTGTCTGCCAGGAGTGAGGGATTTCAAGTTCACTCTTAAATATTAAAAAATGGAAGGGATGCAGACATCTGCAGAGATGCTGGCCAGAAAGCTAAACAGGACGAGTTCACCAAGTTTGCACCGCTAACTGATGTTTCTAGTATATTCTGCATTGTAAGTGCAGATTGTGAACTGTTTCAGCCAGATGAAGCACAACGATTAGCATCACCTACAGGACTGTACCTGGACTTGCTGATTATTAATGGTTACCATTTCACTAAAACTCTATACGTTTCTTTAGTTTTGTAGTTCCCTAAAAACCTGCAAAGTAAATGTATTTATTTACTTATTTACAATTATTTGAATATACGTTTAAATTAAAATTGTGACATTGTGATAACTCATTCTGTGTTACACTAGTTAAAGGTCATATGAGTTTGGTGCGATATGAGGGTGGGTAGACGATGGGAAATCAAATAATAACGCTTATAATAATCATGCAATATTTGACACATGCCCCTTTAATTTAAATGGGAATGAAACTTTAATATGTTTAATAAAGAGGGAAATATTGAGACCAGTACAGGTCTTAATATTTCATGTTAGTTGCTGTATTTGCACAACTGAACAGTTCAACATTCTTACATAATCTACTGAATGTTTATACCCACATGTTTAAACCCGTATGAGGATTTGTATTGAAACAACGCGGTAAAAACAAGGGCCACTGCTGAGGCCCATTCTATTTCTAGGGAATCCATTAGAATGATGAGCCAGCAGGGTCTCCTCCTCATCTGACAGTGTCTCTGTCCCAGTCTCGCCCTCTCCTCACGACCCCCTCTTTAACCCATTCCCCTTATCATCACCCCATCAAACGAGCCGACGTGCACCGAGGGCTCAAATCAGCTGACACACATGACAATTATGCAGAAGTGACATCCCTCACTGTGACATCAGCCAGATGTACAACTGCCTGAAATGTAGAGATTCTCAGGAGCAAGTGACAGACATCAGCGCAGATAGGGATGATGGGAAGGGAGAGCAGGGTGGTGTGGGGGGGTTCGAATGTGAGCGATAATAAGATGAAAAGTAAAACGTGGCTAAAAGGGATAACAAATGAACTGTAAGGAAAAATAAAGAAATGAAGCAAATACGATATTTTTTATTTTATATATATATATATATATATATATATATATATATCACTGTTACTATCATAGTTAGCATAAAGAATAACAATATTACTGCATAGCTACCAAGACAATACAATATCGTATTATTAGGTCTTAGCTGATTCCAACTGTTAATGAGGAACAAGGCACGCTAGTATTATTATGTAGGAGTGATACGTACACATTAAATAAAACTAATAGTGTTTAGAAGACGTGTATTTGTTCAATATTTGCACAGATCAAATACCGTAACTGTAGCCGGAGGTAAATCATATTACAGTAATAAACTCAAGCACTCATGCACATATCAAGACACCTACACATCAAAGAAAAGGTTACGCATCCTGTCGATGGAAGTCAACTGAACTATGAAGATCACACGCATGGTTTACCACACCAAATCAGCAGATCTTCATGTCAACGTGCAGCACGGCACGTAGCATTCACACACTTCCAAACACTTTTTTTATAGACTTTGCATCACATAGCCAGATGCACAAATACAGTGTATATATTTACATTTACTCATTTGGCAGACGGTTTTATCCAAATCGATTTAGAGTGCATTCAAGGTACGCCTTTGATTAGTGTGCGCATTCCCCTGGGAATCAAAACCCACAACCTTTGCATTGCTAATGCAATGCTCCACCAATTGAGCTACAGGAACATCTAGAAGACATTTAAAAAGATATAAAGTGTGTATGATGATCAGCGGATGAGAAATCATAACTTATGAAGAGATCAGTGGTCATGACACAGATAAAGTAGCACTTTTTTAAAGTCTGCGCTGTAAAGCCACAACAACTATATTTGGCTTATCGCTCAGACACAGGACATAAAATGGCTCAACAATGGTGTCATTATTTACAACCAGACGGAGAGGCCAATTGATAGTCGAAGATAGATTTATGCTGTGAGCACGAAGAGAAATGACCTACACCCCTGACCTTCCTTCATCTGTCCCTCAGTGGGGAATTGATGTCTGGATGTCCTGGGCCGACATTGGCAGACGTAGACACAGGAAGAGAGTTTCTGGGGAAGGGTGAAAGTGAATGAGCATTAAGGTTCATCCATGACAGCCGAGAAGGAAATGACCTTCGTCCAAGTGTGGTGACATCTTTGTATTATTGTAGGCTCTCAATCACAAGCTGGTTTAACTTGGGTAATCAACCAGAACGAAACTATGGATTCTTTAGCGTAAACTCGGAAGTTGGATTTCTGACCAGGTCAACTTAAAATATAGCAGTGATTGGGTAAGGATTGTGTTAGAGGAAGCAAGCAGCAAGCAAGCACCAAGCCTTGTAGATCAAACCATAAGATTATGCTGTCAGTCACTGGTTGTCAAGCTCGTGGGTCCAAAATGAATCTACCCACTTTTCTCCCATCTCGGCTAACTGTCAACAAGCAACCGCTATGATAAGACCCCAAAGGCCATGAAGGAAAGAAGGTGCTTTAAGAAAGCTTTTGAAGTAAAATACCCATCATTCCTTTCAACCCTCACATCTCAGGCCTTCCACTCGCCTCACCTCACCAACTACATCTCCTTTTTTGCCCTCAATCGTCAATCTATCCATCCATCCAAATTCCACTGCTTCTCAACACATTCATCTTTAGGTTTCTAAGTCAGAGAAAGACCCTTGAAGATTTCTTGCCTGTTTAAAATCTCATTCCAGTATCTGGACACTTCCCTTTGGACTTTTAAAGCTGGTAAATCTCCGGAGTCACTGCGGCTGCCGATAGGCCCGCTCGCCTGGCTTGACGGACAAGGCCATCTTCTCCTTAATAGAAGCAGTAATCCGCCCAATCAAACACACACAATGGAGACCTAAGGTCAATAATGCAAATCTGACAGCGCTTCAAGCAAACACTGAACACATTCAGACTGTAGCTCTGTTTGATTGAAATTGTGCAATTTAAAGCTGCTGATAAGCAGGGTGAAGTTTTCTTTAAGGAAAACAGACATTGGGATCGCTGAATAGAAATTTGGATTAGGAAGAGAAGTGATTCAGGTGTGTGACAGGAAGACGTACTGAAGCAATTAAGTCATATCATCTTTTCGAGATGTACATCAGCCTCGGCCCTTTGTAGTCTACAACCGAATGCTTAAGGAGCCGAACAGGCAGTGTGGAGATGGTTGCATATGAAACCAATTGTGCCCCATCATCACTGACATCATATTCTGTGCAGTGTTGCATGAAAGTAACCTATTTCAAAGGCCCTCTGGCATGACAGAGAAACTATGCAAAACATGCAAATGTAATACAAACATTACATGTAGTGTCTCAATTAAAATGTTATCATCAAATGAAAAATGCTGTTTGAATATGGTTTACATGAAATGAGAGGTTCCTATTGTATTTATTTCAAATATTTTAATGACATGATGTCACTGATTTTATATTTAATCTTTCAACATTTCACCTTCATACATTTTCATTGTTCTTTGCTTTTCATGAAGCCCAAAGAATGAGTTATTACACAATGTGTAATGGACATACAAGAGTCTGAATCAATAACTCTATATAATGACCGGTCACACACACCGCCCTGTCTGAGCAATGGGTGTGTGTGTGTGTGTGTGTTTGGGTGGAGGCCTGAGGGAAAATAATTGTGCCTGCTTAAGATATTGTGTTTAATCAAATATTTGTTTCAGGGTCTGTCAACCCACCGACAGACGCTGGTTAAAATGTATACATTCCATTGGTATGTTTGATGGATGGCGTGTTTAGGCTCTGTTTTCAGTCTAATGTTTAACCTTGACCATCATTACAGCTTAGAAAAAAGCTTTTTTTTTGACAGAGAAAAAATATGTCCGCCTGACCCTCACATTTTGGTTGATACGCTCAGTGGCAAACTGATTCAGGAACAGTTCACGGTTCAAATGAAGCCATAAGCGCTAGGCCATCAAAACACATGTAGTTTACGCAATAACTACAAAAGCATTCACCACTGAGGCGGTACTAACAGAAACCGCATTCCTGCTTTACACACGCAATGGGACAACAGGCTTGCTGAGTGGAAGATTTTCTGTTAGTTAGGCATCTTTCATGGGAACACTAATTTTCCTCAGTAAGAAGTTCTATCTATATTTTTTCTCTTTAGGGGCCAGTTCACAAAACAGTTGGGCTACTTTTAAACACTGTATTTTAATGCAAAAAACAGCCTTGTGCACTAACCACCCTGTTTAACCACACGCTAAATGCACCGAAATAGTGTTGGGCCGTCAAATGCAATGTAGCGTGATGGTAACGTGTGATTGTCATTGCTATTTTCAATGCAAACACGCCTACATTCACAAAATTTACCTGCTGCAATTATTGTTGTACTATAACTATTGAATTGAAATCAAATGTATTTATATAGCGTTTTAAAGCAACTTTACATATAATGGAGACATAATCACAAAAACAGGAGAATTATGAAACACATATAGCACATAGAATACAGAAAGCATGATATCATGGCAAATTTTACTGTAAGATGTATATTATCTGTGTATATTTTCTATTGGTCATGGCAGGTATAATTCATTCAATGATCATCAAAGACATTGTGATGCACTGTGCAGTTGAGCACAGTTTTGGCCTTCCACAGAGTCAATTCAGGTCTCTAGACTGCAGTGGTGGAACAAAGCTGCAAGGTACTACAAAACTATGACTGACACGGGTTGTCTGCTTTATCCTCCACAAGCTACGGTAGCGCTCAAAATCAACCCACAAAAAGGAATCTGGAATTACAGGCATGCAAATTGCATTTTTGAGCATTTGTGCCGTTAGCTGATTTGCATAATTTCTTTAGTGAATCGGGTGCAAATACGACACAGCCAGCGAGGGCAAATAAACGATGATTTTAGCGAACGCAATTCATTCCCAATAAATTTCCCTCAGTCTCAGCTTATTTTTCTCCTGTTGTGGCTCTACATATCTTACTCATCTCTGACTTAATTCTATTTCTCACAAAGCAACACTGCTGACTAGCGGGTACGTGTGGGCGGAAAGCGCCCCATGTCTCTTCCTGACCTCATTTAAACCAACCTCTCTTGCATGAATAAAGAATAACCAAATTTAGCTTTATAGCTTTCATATTTAATTAGCACTTCTCGTCTCGCCTACAATCCAAAGATACCAACAAAAGCAGACCGCAAAAGATACATCACGCATGTGAGTCTACCTCACTTTACCATTAGTTTACAACAGAGACACATGGCAGGCCAAATCACTGGATATTTCTATGGGGACCCTTTTCAAATTATATTATCCAGTAAGATTGTGAGGGAGCGAATTGTAACATTGGAGCCTGGAGGACAAAGTGACTGAAATCAAAATGTAAATACCCCATTGATTTTTGAGACTCTCTAGTACACTGCTTATAGTGCGTGCACACACACATATACACACACACACACACAAGTTTACTTACTTATCTAATAGACTTCTATTGTTTTGATACACAGCTAGTTATAAACACTACACTACAACACGACCCCAACCCTAACAGAAAATATATAGGCATTTTTACAATTTAAAAACTTGATTAACTATATTTTTTATAGCATTTTTACAAATTAGGATGTCCTCAAAAGGGGGCTTTGCTCAGATTACTCAGATTGGGGACAAATTTGTACCCATTATATAGTTAGGTAAACTCACCCCCACACACACACCCCACAGCCTGGCTAACATTTCATGCTATTCGATCCAGGGACCCAGAGAATAAAAGCCTGGATGAGGTCTGAGATTCAAACAGAGAGGAAAGCAAGCTGAAAGCAGTAAATCTTTGGGCACAGATGAACAACATGGTTTGATGGTTTATTTGATGATGTGCCTTCCAGGAAACAGTGTGTGTTTGCTTGTGTATGTGTGTTAAATGTGTCTTTGAGATGGCAAAGTGAGTGTTGAACAGATACAAACAACTTGTCGGTCCTTTTGCTTTTTTCTAAAATACATTCTTTTGCTGCTTTGACCCAACATGTTGTTGGCAGGTTATGACATTAAATTTTTTTTTAAGTAAGATTCATACATGTACCTTCAATACTCTCCTGAGGGCAACATTGCTATACTCTGTGGCCCTGTGGTATTGGTTATAAAAGATAAAGAGGGTTGATGTCATAGACATCATCTCAGGTAAATTCAAAATAATTCATATGCACTGTTAAAAGAAACTGAGGTCTCTTTGGCTGAACATTTATTTACTGGCTGTACCTTTAATTGTTTGTTGGCTTTAAAATGTTCTGTAAAATAATGCATTTGAGTTGTGGTGACTGGTGGCCATTTTGTGGACTCAAAGAAGAAACGTATATTTGAAACTGATATTTGAGGTAAAACAGCAATGTAATATTTACAGTCACGCATTTGACTATTATTTGATCAAACTACATCGTGCGATTCAAACCCACAGTCTCTGTGTGCTTCCTGCCGTGCTCTAACAGCTGAGCTACAGGAAGACGATACGCTGAGAAAAGTTCTTTATTCTTGCTCATTAGGTTCAACATGTCCACTCAGCAAAATATCGATTTTTGTGCTGATTTTAAGAGGTTGACTCAGCACGGTAATTATAATGAACCGAATAACCTTATTAGTTAAGTGGCAACAATTATTTGATGACTGATAAAACCCTTATGCCCATTTGGAATAACTATTTTCATACATTACATTGTGCCAACAGTTCTGTCATACTCCTGTTTTACAGTGCACCGTAAAAACATATTTCATACACCAAGTTTTACATACATGAAGTTTTCACAGTCTGATATTAAGGTATGACATTAATGAGGGTAACTGGTGCTCCAGCTCAGTAAGGTGTGAGCAGTTCGCCCTGACAGTGTCTCAGTGTCATGCTTTGAAGACACGTGCAACACCTGTTTTCATAAACTGCTCAGTGTCTGTTTTGTGGTCTTTTGAATGCATAACCCCACCACAACTTATTTCATTGGTTAAGAAACTGAAGCACTTGAAATGGTGTTGATTGCTAGATTAACTTCACTAGTCCTCGGAATAGTCTTGTGCAACCAAACTATATAGCTTGTGCAACCAAAAGATAGCATAAAGTCTGGTTCACATGACTGTGTATTTTGGCCAGAGTACATGTGACGTGATCAAGCCCGGCCACCAATCAGAGCCTGTTTTGGGTTGGGTTTATCTGAAAGAGATAATAGACTACACAGAAACCTTAGCAGATTAGTGACATCTGATATTTTATCAGGTGAAGCACAGATGTTCAACATGGGAAATAACCTCATCATTATGGACCATACAGACCTTAACCCCAGAGTGGACTCACTAATCATCTAGTGTCACCCTGAAACCAGATGATAACGTTTGTTAATGACAGCTGAGAATTCAGCAGTAATAATAAACTGTAAAAAAAACATAAAAAAGTGTTCCTGTACCTCACTTGGTAGAGCATTGTGTTACACAAAGCACAAAGGTTGTCGGTTCGATCCCAGGGAAAGCATGTACTGACAAAATGTATAATTGAATGTACTATAAGGTGCTTTGGATAAAGACGTCGGCCAAATGCATAATTTTAATGTAAATGTACTCTACATCTCCAACACTTTCAACAGTTATGTGCATTTTGCGTTGTAATTTTCAAGTTTGCTTTCCTGTAGCTCAGTGGTTAGAGCATGGCGTTAACAACGCCAAGGTCATGGGTTCGATCCCAGGGATTGCACATACTCAATGTATAGTGATCAATGTGTAGTATAATGCAATGTAAGTCGCTTTGGATAAAAGCGTCTGCCAAATGCCTAAATGTAATGTAAATGTCAAGTAACCTCTAAGCATTTACATGGACTGCACATATGGAATATTTATAAGTGACATGAAACAATGTGGTGAATTGGTCTGGAAACATACGCTAGTTAAATCCACTGTTTAATCACTTATCTCCATGTTCACATACCTGATGCTTTATAACCCACGGGATCAGAGCACATGTTTGGTGAAGTGTATTACAGCATTTACAGTAAGAGGTTTATACACAGCGAGCAGGCTTGTAACTATTGAGTGTTTGTCTGGCACCCAGGAGAAATGATGGGGAGCAGCTGTGAGGGTCTCTCACATGCATACGCACACACAAACCTGCACACACATACAGACAAACTGATGCTATGGTTTGTAGCGTGGCAAAGACTCATCAATGGATGTCATATAAAAGATAGCTCAACATCTGCTTCTCTTTTTAGGGCCTGATAAGCTATATGGAGCCAAAAGCGCCATGATTTACTGATATTGTGCCATTCCAAAATACTTAAATTCCCAAACAATGTTACTTATAATGGCTGGGTTTTGGGGAATCCATACGCAAAATGTACAATTTGCTTATTTAACATTTTTCATTCCCATAATCCTCTAGAATTATTCACTTCGTACTTTAAAATCTGGAAAGTGTACATTCTAGACCCCTCAACAGAGAGCATTTTTTACCTAACCTTCACTTAAATATCATTTTAAAATAGGGGAATTTTACAGATATGTATACAGATGTATAGAGCTGATTATAAACAATTTTTTATAAAATGTATTTTAAAAAATATTTTAATAAATGAGGATGTCTCTAAATGGAATGTTCATGTCTTTAAAAGGAGTTTTGTCAGGTTTAGTTCACTCCAAGGTGAAAATTTGTCCCCAAATAATGGCTATTTAAATAGAGACATACCATAGACTTCTACTGTTTTATTATAACTACCAACATAACCCACAACCATAACAACAGTTTATTAAACATCATTTAGTTTATTGCTTTTAATAAATAAAGACATTCCAAATATCCCAAAGGAAAGTCAGTTAGAATTAGCTAACTTCTGGGGACAAAGTTGTTTCCAAAGTATTGTTAAGTAGGCACACACACGCACACACACACACACACACGCACGCACACACACACACACACACACTTCACTGTCTTTCTTCAACCTTCCTCCCAAGCTCATTAAGCCTTTGGCGTCAGTACTTCATGTGGGTCACATCTCTTTAGTCTGAAAGACTTCTGGTCTGGCAGGACGAGCCTGTGCTCATCTACAGCTAATGTCAGCCCCCACCCCACACACACACCCCCGCCACTCCGGTTCAAACAAGGACACTGACCTAACAAACCCTTAATCAGCTTAAAGTGCATCGGCCTTACTTTACCACTCACCCGATGTAAAACTCACAGCCAGCACAGACCTCAATCTCACGTCCCCTTTCATTCCCTCTCACAGCACACGTCTGAGTCTTACATAACAGGGCAATTCTCCCCTAAAGCCCATTTAGACTGAGAAATTAGACCCCTGGAACGCATTAAAAGCCTTTGTTGAGAGCAGTAAAAGATCTGCTATATTCTCTGTTCTAAGAAATGTGGAATGACGTTTCAACATATTTATTTATGGGATTTATGTCCTTTATCTCAGGACATTGTGCTGGCAGGACTCGAACCTTCAACCTTGTGGACACAAAGCACTTCATTGCCTAATAATGCATATATGTGTGTTTGCACTGTAAGTTTAAGTGGAACTGGAGGAGCGACTTAAAAGCTAAACGACCGGTCCTTTCAAACAACGCATGATTTCTTCTCAACTGTAATTCTTCAGTATTTCATCACAAATAGAAAATGGTTTTAAGTGGAGGTCAAAAACAAAACTTTTTGTACCTCTTTTTATTTCTATGCTCTGTGTCGGAGATGAGCGGTGATGAATTAGAATTACAGACCACGGGGAGTCCTGCACAATATAATACCACAGAGTGTAGGAGGCAGACAGCACGAGATCAAGCCAGGCGTCTGGAACAGAAATATCAAAGCCTTTGGCTATATCGACCTAATCGGGTTCTCTGCCCGCGTCCGGCTTTGAACGCGAAAAACGAAGGGGAAAAAGATGGAACGTTAAAGGTGTTTGGAAAAGTACTGCGCAGTGGTACGACCTCGCTAGGCCTCTGAGCTGGAGCTTTCATGGTTGCGCTACAGGATGGAACACCCGTTTAAACATTATGGTAATGACACACGCTTCTTTGTATGAGGGTAATGAGAAGTGGTTGGGATAACAGCGAGAATTTGTGAGGCTTTTGAAGTTTGTTCCAAAATCCATAACTAGCCATCAGGGAAAACACCAGGAGAGATCATGTTAAGAGGAACTTGCTTAAATATTTAATAGGCAAAGTAATGTTTTCATTGGCCTTAATTAAGTGCTATACTGAGCCCGTGCGTCCGGCAATAAATTGACCAACGCGGCGCATTAAGGAGTGGTGCAGCTTCGATATGCAAGCAATGGAAAAACAAATATATAGAAAACTAAAAACATAAAACACATAGAAATCATAGTGGGTGAATCCCAAGTGAACTAGACTGAACGAAACAGATTGTTTTCAATCTGTACTGTGAAGCTACATCAGTATCGCACAAACCAAGGTCCTAAAAACAAAACACATTTAGGGCAAATGACACACAAGTGTTTGCATGTCTGCAATGACACTGGCTAGTAAATACACCATATACATTAGATCAATTTCATCAGTCAAGTAAAATCTAACATAACATTCTTAACACACGTTCCTAGTTCTGTTTTGCGTGATTGATTATTATTCAGCAAATAGAAAAATGTCTTTCCATTTTCGGCTTACGTCACCGAGTCATTTTTAACCCCTCTCTTCTAACCAACTGTCATACAAAAACCCTGTTTCCCTCCTAAATGGGTCGCGAATGCCATTTTATGTTGATTTTAACTTCGTGACTCAGTATAAACTCAAACAGGAATCAAGAGATGGATTATAAGCAGGTATATTATTATTTATAATATCTGAATGGGGGACTGAAGAAAAGTATGGGCTGCACTGAAGCGTGGGACATGAAAGTTTAATAAAAGCATATGCATTATGGGTACAGGAAGTGCACTTTAAAAATGATGACCATGCAGAGCAAGTGCTTATAGCTTTACACAAACAATGTGTCAAGAAGATTAGATTGCACCAGTATGAAGAGATTATTCTGGTTTCAGCGGATTACAGAGAGTGGACTGATGAAAGGGCAAACTACACAGCTGTGTGCGTGTCAGCCAGTTTTGCTAAGTTGTTCACACACTATAAAAAACGAATCACACATTTAAGCGCAACAAGAACAATTATGAATGCATTATGCAATGAAGGATGCATTTTTACTCCCGGGGTTCCTAAACTATGACCCTTGCCCCACCCCCCTCAGTGACATCACTGGCCTGGATTCATGTGACTACGACATGACAACCTAGTTAGAATTAAAAGCTAGCTGTATCTACAGTCCCTAATAATAACAGACTCTCTTGTGATATAGCAAGACATGTACACATCAAAGCCTAAGTGCCTCACATTACACAATGTCCCAGATTAGCCTGTTTCATCCTACTACATAATGTTTCTCGTACAGAAGGCGCATTATATCAGCTCACTCGAGGATCAAGGACGAGAGAGGAAATTTAGATGCGCTATTGCAAAAAGGACCTCAGATTCTTGTTAGCTTATACCTCTGAAAGCTCTCTGTGCATTTCAAAAGAACGCAAGCGTGGTCGTCCGCTTTTGTTTCCCACACAAACCAGAGCATTCGCTAAAAAGCAGGAATTACGAATAAGAGACGGGATTTTCCTATGCGCCCGGTTCAGATGGAGGACAGGCTCTTGTGCAGGAGGCTTGTATTTCCCACAAAACTCCCTAAAATAATGTAGCAATGTAAATCCATGCATGGGAGTCCTTTATCCAGGATAGCGAACAAGACATCCGCCACTCGGGTACAAAGAAGAGAGACGTACCGAAGATGAACCTTAGCAGCGTAATGTCACCTGAGCCTCAAATAACAAGTCTTTTTATGCATAAAATACAATGTACAAGGCTCTCAGGCAACACAGTGATGCAGATAGCACAAATAGGTAACTTCTGTTTTCATATAATGTAAATTTGCGTTTGGAACAAAGATTTGTTTTCTAAATGAAAGGAAAAGCATTACAGCACAAACCACATTTGCTTTGTTAGGCATTTAGTTAAAATGATCTACTTAGGAGAGACAAAAGATACCCATAAAACCCTGCCCCGACTGACCTCTGACCTTTAGCCAGGGTTTATCAATTCAGACAATCTCAGTTGTCTTGGAATCTTCCTTAGCCCGAGCTGTCTTCAATCCACAGCATGCACTCAGGTATTTGAAGCAATATAACTGGTGACATTTACATACAGTCATAATTAATAACAAGCCCCTAAAACGTTGCATTGACATTCTTAAAGGGGCTGCGGTTTATCCACCACATAATTCCTGATGAAAACAGACACATTCTCATTTCTGCTGTGTTTGGTATTCATGTGCCACGAAGGTGAAGGGATCAATACAAGCCCTCTATCAAACTACGAACCCTGTCAGTATTTACTCGAACCCTCTGGAGAGACAGCTGGAGGTGAGAAAGATGGAAAAGCGAGGGGGGTGGGGGTTGGGGGGGGGTGCACAGCTCTCTGTCAGACATCTGGGCTCGCGTGAGAGCCTCACACACACACACACATTTTTGTTACATTCTGCACGCCAAGGACAAGTTGCTTGGTGTACAGTGTAGGCTGTCAGAACAGTGTCTCGCCCTGTCACTTTAGCATGAAGGTCGTCCCTTTGGGACCTCCCGTCCAATGGGTTCTGATGGGTCCTGGACTGGGATGGAAAGACTGGGTCCTGAACCCCTCCCATCCCTGCCATAGATGTATGTCATACATGCATGTAAGCGACGGTAAAAGACAGACGCTCCAGTGAAGCAGGAAATGTGTGTGTTATCTACAACAAGAACAGCGCCGGAAAAAGTCCAGAGACGGCCTCGTACTAATGCAGCCATTTGACTGTGAGATACCATTACGAAACGCTTTGAATTCACTTAAGCAAATCACTGACTCCTCAACTGAAAGAAAATTACAACTCTTAAGTTAAGATTCAATACGCAGTGACACGTGTAAGTTTATGTTACTGCTAAGCCCAGTCTAGACAGACTAAATCTGTGACGGTCGACTCATGTGATGGCGTGCACAGATTTTCTGCCTGTTTAAACTGCATATCACGAAATAAATTTTTTTGTGTCCTTTTTTATCCCTTCAGACACAAAACAACATTATTTAATGAACATAATAGGACAAGCAGAGCAGTAAAATATACCGTTTACTTAATCGTTTACTTAATACTTTTAGTTTGTAAAATTGTATGTATTGTGTTCATAGGACGAAAATGACACGTACTCAGACAAGACAGCGTTTCATCATTGCATTGCTGACGTACATCCGCTACAGTCTAACTGTCTTTGATATGCGTGATAATTTCCCAGGAATGTGAGGATGTGTATCTCTGCCATTGTGCACAGAGAACAAATCAAGACTTTGTGGAAACTTTTTAAAATGAAAGTGAAAATTGGAAACAGATTTTTTTTATTGTTCCTTTAAAATGGAACAATAAGAAATAATGACTAAAAAGTGAATATGATGAAAGAGCGAGCAGGATTGTTAGCTTAGACAAACATTACAAAACCCTTTCAGTAACAAAGCCAAAATCAGTTAAGCTGCTACTATTATCCACTATCTGCTTTATTTACACCATGCAAAGGTATGGGGCCTTTTAGTCATAAACCTTTATCAGCGCCATAAAGTATATCAGCTCCTCACTTGTGTAAACACAACTTACCAATAAAATGCCTCTGTAATCCAAAGCCCATAAAAAGAATAAACGGACAAAAAAAGAGAAAATACTTCAGAACCAACAGAATCCAGAATCTTTAAGACGCTCAAAGATCTAAAGACTCCTAAGCCGACTCGCGTGAAGAATTTGTGGTGTAGCATACTGAGGGCATTATTGACTAGATTTCTCTTTGACTGCTACAGTCGGCGTCAGCAGACAGTATTTTTGTCAATGTTGTCCCGAAGGCATTGTGAGGAAACTTCACACAGGAAGCAGTTAACCAGAAGACAGAATGTCATTTGAAAAGAATCAGATTGGTTTCAAGGCCGAGCTCATTCCGGCTCATTCTTCATTAACCTTATATTTCTCCAGGTTTGTGTTTGGTTAAGGTTAAAACACAGTCTCAAATGTAAATGTCTACATGCTATTTTATTTACATGCAATGATGCTCTCAGACCTCCTTTCTCTAGCTTACTCTAAATCCCATCCCCCCCAATCATGTGACATTTCCCCACCAATCACCATGTCCAAACTCATCAATTGATTGACCGTTGTGAGCCATTACTAATACACTCAAGGTATTAAAGGTGAAGTATTAAAGAGGTTTCAAATCATGAGCCACTTATTGTCTGTGCATATCTGCACCAGGAAGGTGGAAGTAAAGATCATTAGAGAAGTTAAGTTGACTTCCACCATTAACACATGGATCTTGATGGATTACCGTTGGCGTTTATTATTTGAATGGAATTAACCGATTTAACATCTTAGCAATCTTCTGTAATAGAACAAGTCAGTCGGTTACGGTAAGCCCATGTGATTTAAGGTTACTGTAGGTCTAAGGACTGGGTATTAACACTTTTAATTGTATTAAGAGGCCTTCTTTAATTTCAATTTATTTCTTAGTAGCAGTAGTTATAAAAAAGTCAGGAAAAAAATGTTGCTACCCGAGTGACCTTAGCAACACTGTAAACAAACAAGCTATATATATATACACCCACACGCATATATATATAAACATATATACATACATCACACAGACACATATACAGTATATACTATATACACAAACACACACACACACACACATATATATAGTACTGTATGTGAGAAGATCCACTGAACAACACACACTGAAACTACATCTTTCTGTAAGTATACTGTACAAGCGACGCCACATTCTATTCTCGTAGCGCTTACTGTGGATATTGCTGTACGTCATAGAGGGTGCAG